>BQNB010021989.1:21608-63551 GCA_026074375.1 Tanacetum coccineum | reverse complement strand
AGCTTGATAAGTTGTATTTTGATTGAAATTGTTTCCTTGGTTATATCCTTGAGGTTGGCTAAACCGGTTTGATTATTTTGCACGTTTGGTTGAGCAAAACCTGGTGGTCGAATTTTATCCCAATGTTTAAATGCCAATGTAAGTAAATGACAATAATTAAAAAAAACTTGAAATTTCTTTAACTTAAGAAAAAATACAAAACATTAATTTAAATGACAGTAAATTAAATGACAAGTATTTAAAATGGTCTAAATTTTGTTTACACAAGATTTGACTTAACAAAATTCGACAAAAAACAAATAAGCTACACTAGCCCTATTTTTATACTAAAAACCTAAGTCTTCAAGTCTTCTTGTTGTGTTTCTTTACTGAGAGAGTTCAAGCAGCTGTGTTTGTTGTGTGAGTAGAAACCCAAAATCAATCTTGGCCATTAATCTTTCTTTGTGCCCAAGTCATATGATCATAACCATTGATTTCCTTGTCTTTTTCATGGGCGAATAGGATTGTAGAGGATTGCCAAGGTGGCAATTGTTGGTTTATGGTGTGGGGTTAAGATTGGAGAGTGATGTTTTGTCAAATGGTGCAAGGGACGAGGTAGGAAAGTGACAGGGTAGGGATGATGAATAGTGCCAAACGTTTGGCGGGAAAATTTGTTTAACTGTGTGCAGGGTAAAAGTTTGGTGAGTTGACAGGTTAGGCCCCTCATTTTGATAAGAGTGTTTGCAAGAATCGTCCTTTGTGGTGTGTAAGTTTTTGTGAATTGGCAAGTTAAGCCCCTGAACTTGTACACATGAATTGCAACCACAGTCCTTGGAGGACTAACAATGAAAGGGGGTTAACAGCCGTTTGGCTTAACGTGGTTAACATTGTTTTGGGCCTAGTATTTGGCAGATTGGGCCATGTTTGGTAAAGAAGGGTTTTGGGCCTTTTAAACTTTTAAGGCTTAATAGTCTTTGTAATTAACACTTAATGGGCTGCCCCGACCCATTAGATGGGTAAGGGTGGGCCCATTAAGGATTCCTTCGGTTACGGCTTCGGCTTTGACTTTGACTTTGTCGGGGTTGACTTTGACTTTGACTTTG
The DNA here is from genome assembly GCA_026074375.1 of Tanacetum coccineum. NCBI lineage: Eukaryota > Viridiplantae > Streptophyta > Magnoliopsida > Asterales > Asteraceae > Tanacetum > Tanacetum coccineum. Next base: position 62,469 of record BQNB010021989.1, on the reverse strand, counting down.
GCTTTTTCACGCTTTTCCATTCCGTGCTCAGTTTTGTCCGTTTTGGCTTGATTTTTCGTCCTTTTATCGGATAACCATTTCCTGCACAATATAAATGAAAACATACAAATACAATGTATTTTTGGTACGTTTTTGGTCATTTAAGTCCGGTTTTAATGGAAGATGGTATATGTAAATAAGCACATACCAGAATCCCCCATACTAAACTATTGCCGTGTCCTCACGCAATGCCATAAGTAAACACTTTAGAAAACCAAGAATCTCAATCCCCCTCGACTAATTACCTCGAAAAGTAGCTAAGTGTTCATCAAGGGGAATTAAAGAATCAATAGCTTTGAAAAGCCCCGTTTTGACCATTTTTTATATTTACACTAACTACCATACATATTTTTGTTCTTTTCATTTTTCTCATTTTTTATGCTTTTCTTTTTAAGCAACTAACTAACTAACATGTTTGACTTTCATTATTTTATAACTTTTAGGGATCATAGAACAAGAAACATTTCAATCCTAAAATGCCCCAAAAAGGATAAATTCATCGTTCTCGATTTTTCACTTATTCCAAACCAAGCTTAATATGAAATCACCGTTAAATATAAGTTAAGATGCTAACACTACTCATACTTGTAACTTGTGAACTTTTCGCTCCCGACAATTATTATATCTTAGGTGAATGTGCCATTTCAAATTTCAACCATGGATCAACGTTTTGCAAAATTTCTATGCTTCACGTTCCACCCGAGAATAATGAATTTGAAGGCGAGATCATCCCATGTAGCGACTTTCGTCTCGGCACATCCCAACCTTGCGGCTAAGTGACCAGGCTTTTGACACCCCACAGAGACTAGTATCAGGACTCACGGACCTTCGGTTTCAAAACCCTTGGATTTCCCGTATATACATAAAATCACAACTTAAAACGAAATAGTCTTAGTTCAAAAGAATATTTAAATTTAAGAAAAAGAGATTTTCTCTATATTTATTAACTCACATTTATTACACTTATTATAATTACACATCCATTAAACTAATGAATTCATCGACCTTTTAGAAGGCTGCAACATCGGTTGTGAGCCGGCAAGATGCAGCAAACTTTTATCAGTCTTGGATAATTACTATGTGCCTTATTTTAGAAGACTGCAACATCGGTTGTGAGCCGGCAAGATGCAGTAAACTTTTATTAGCCCACAGTTTATTATTATTATTATTACCTTTTTTTTAACATATAATATCACGATATAGAGAAAATTTCTTTTTAGAAAATTTAAGTATAAATTTGAACTAAAATTATTGATATCGACTATACTTCAAAAATTGTTGATTTAAGTTTAATTTTCGAAGAGAGCACGTATTATTAATCCGGTTAGAAGCTTATGGGAGAGAAAAGCCACAAACTACACTTATGAGCTCTTAAGATTTCCAAATAATCCTTGTTTAGCATCTAACTCATACTTAACTCTATCATTTTTCGTCCTTCGCGAATTTCCGCGAATGCTTAGTCTAAAAGTTAAGGAACAAGCTAGAGCTCAACACGCTCGATCGAGTCAAAATTTATTCTTATTCTACCCAGCAGGAAAGTCAAAATTGTGACAAAACACTTATTTTATTTTTGAAAATTTTTAATTTTTTTTCATTTTTTTGGAATTTTGGTGGTAAAAAACAGGATTACGTGAAAACAACGGCTGCAGGCACAATCAAATCGACAGATCCCCCCATACTAGAATTAAACATTGTCCTCAATGTTTTAAGAAGGGTTTCTACGTAAATCCTAAGCCGTTTATTAAGTATGCTTAATGATAAACGTTAGTCGATAAGATTTGGATATTGGATTCCCAAAATGAAGCTGAGGATTTGAAGCTCTAGTGAACGAAGGACAAAACCGCGAGCACGAGAGACTTCAAAATCCGGGCAATCCTGGACATACAATCACAAAACACAAAACACGGAAAATGGAAGAGGCGAGCCTCTCACACAACACACTTATTCATTACTACTATATAATTATATTAGGATAAGCATGGGTTGCCTCCCACGAAGCGCTTGTTTAAGGTCACTTAGCTTGACCCGATCCCCCTATACTTGAACTGGTCAAGGGGGATAGAAATGGAGACACGGAACATCCAAAACACGGATGTCCTCTCCATGAGAGCAAGGAAAAATCTCCATCGGGCTTTTAATGACTTTGAAAGCTTTAGGGCCCCGATGAGATAAATTTTAGAAGAGAGAAGTTTGAATCTTAGAATGAGAATCAGGGGTTGAAAACTTTTTCCTTATTTTCAAATGAAAACGAGAGTGGAGTTTCGAACCCGGGAACTTCTTTGTGGAAAGGAAGTTCATAAAGAGGAGGATTAAAATCCTCAAGAATTAAAGAAGCATTAGATATGGCTATCTTCTTTACATTCTTTTCTGGTGTTGCACGGTTGGTGACTTCAAAATGGCTCTCATGAATGAGTATTCCCGGATTAAATACCTTGTCCTCGTTGTTGGTCGAAGGCAAAGCATCAACCTCGAAAAAATCCTCATAGAAAACCGAGTCACACTCGGGGGAAGGAAGGAAAATACTTGATCTAGGTGGATCAAGTTCATCAATCAAGAGTTCAGCATCTTTGATTTTCTCTTCCTTGAAGTCAAATGGATCATCATATGTATTATCATTAACGGTCTCAAGATCAAAAAGTTCATCATCGTAATCATCCCATAATGGTGGGGATGAGTAATCAAGAGCATGTTCACCGGTGAACATCTCAGAAATGGTATCAACAAGATTGTCATCAGGAGAATTTTTATCAACCAAATCTTCGAGAATAGAATCCATTTCCTCAATAGGATCATGGTTAAGTAAATACTCTATTTCTCGAAGATCAGAATCGGCATCAAAGGGAAGGTAATCAATTCCTGGTGGAAATGTAAAATGAGCGAGTTCGTAGGCGAACTCCTCAAGAGAATAATCGCTAGTCTTAGAAATCGGGAGACTAGGTGAAGAAGAAGTGGTACTGCCACTTAAAGGATTGATAACTTCCGGTGAAGTTAAATCGATATGAGAAGAAAAAGTAGGATTGCCACTTTGATGATTTGTTATCTTTTCATTTGCAAACAAGTCCTCAAGATAATCTTTATGAGAGACATTGTAGATGTCAATCATGTTGATTGATTCTTTTTTAGGCTTGTTAGAATAGCTTGAAGTATCATGTCTCATATTCAAGATTAATCTTTCGTCACCGTCACGGAGAATCATTTCTTCTCCGTGAACGTCAATCAAAGCACGAGCGGTCCGTAAGAAAGGTCTTCCCAAGATGAGGGGGACACGAGGATCGCTTTCATAATCAACGATGACGAAATCGGCTGGGAATGTGAATCTTCCAACCGGAACAAAGACATCTCTTGCAATTCCAACCGGAGTGCAAATCTCCCGGTTAGCAAGTTCAAGGGTCATTTGGGTGGAAATAAGCTCGGGTAAACCTAACTTTTTCCAAACCGAGAGTGGCATCAAGTTGATGCTAGCACCTAGATCGGCTAGGGCCTTGCACTTGAGCTCACTAAAACCACACGGAATGAGAAATTTCCCAGGGTCTCCAAGTTTCTCGGGTAACTTCTTAAGGATAACCGCTGAGCAATTTTCATTGAGGGGTGTATTTGCTAGCTCTAAAAGTTTCTCCTTATTGGAAAGGAGACTTTTAAGCATCTTTTGGTATTTCGGGATTAGAATCAAAGCATCGGCAAGAGAGATATTGATATGAAGTTGTTTGAACATTTGCCAAAATTTGTGAATTTGGACTTCATCTTTCTCTTGTTGTTTTTCTTGGTGCATTCTTGAAGGATAAGGGATATTGGGGTGAAGAGGATCCCTTTTGTGCACCACATAATTCTTTAAAGAAGTAGGTTTAGCTTTTTGGACAAGAGGAGGTGGGACCTTAATGGTATACTCAGTGAGATCCGGGCCCGTTAAAGTCTCCTCTACCAGTTCATATCCTTGGATTAATGATGGGGAGGCATTAGGATCGGAAAAGGTCCATCAAGAACAAGACCACTTCGAGTGGTAATGGCTTTCAATTCACCTTTCGGGTTAGCAACGGTGTTGCTAGGGAGAGATCCCGAACCCGAGGTAGAAGCGGTGTTCATTTGGAAAAAGCTAGCCATCATGTTCTTAAGCTCGTTTGTTTGGTTAGACATTGAAGCTTGAATTGAAGTTTGCATTTCATTTCTTAACTCATTTTTCACATTGTTAATTTGAGCTTGCATGGCTTTTATATTAACATCATTCATTTCTTAATTTTCTCCACTTACTTAAGAACTACTTGATTTTGTTGAGTGGAGCTTGATAAGTTGTATTTTGATTGAAATTGTTTCCTTGGTTATATCCTTGAGGTTGGCCTAAACGTTTGATTATTTGCAGTTTGGTGGCAAAAAACCTGGTGGTCGAATTTTATCCCAATGTTTAAATGCCAATGTAAGTAAATGACAATATTTAAGGAAAAACTTGAAATTTCATTAACTTAAGAGAAATTACAATGCAATAATTTAAATGACATTAAATTAAATGACAAGTATTTAAAATGGTCTAAATTTTGTTTACACAAGATTTGACTTAACAAAATTCGACGAAAGAAAATGAACTATAAATGCCTATATTTATACTAAAAGTCTTCAAGTCTTCTTGTTGTGTTTCTTTACTGAGAGAGTTCAAGCAGCTGTGTTTGTTGTGTGAGTAGAAACCCAAAATCAATCTTGGCCATCAATCTTTCTTTGTGCCCAAGTCATATGATCTAAGCATTGATTTTCCTTGTCTTTTCATGGGCGAATTGGATTGTAGAGTTGCCAGGGTGCAATTGTTGGTTTATGGTGTGGCGGTTATGTTGGGAGTGTGTTTTGTCAAATGGTGCAAGGGACGAGGTAGGAATTGTGACAGGGTAGGGATGATGAATAGTGCCAAACGTTTGGCGGGAAAATTTGTTTAACTGTGTGCAGGGTAAAAGTTTGGTGAGTTGACAGGTTAGGCCCCTCATTTTGATAAGAGTGTTTGCAAGAATCGTCCTTTGTGGTGTGTAAGTTTTTGTGAATTGGCAAGTTAAGCCCCTGAACTTGTACACATGAATTGCAACCACAGTCCTTGGAGGACTAACAATGAAAAAGGGGTTAACGGGGCCGTCGTGGCTTAAAGTGGGTTAACATGTTTGGGGGCCTTAGTATTTGGCAGATTGGGCTCATGTTTGGTAAAGAGGTTTTGGGCCTTTTTTAAAACTTTTAAGTTATTCTTTGTAATTAACACATTAATGGTGCCCCGACCCATTAGATGGGTACGGGTGGGCCCATTAAGTTTTCTTCGGTTACGGCTTTGGCTTTGACTTTGACTTTGTCGGGGTTGACTTTGACTTTGACTTTTTCACACTTTTCCATTCCATGCTCGGTTTTGTCCGTTTTGGCTTGATTTTTCGTCCTTTTGTAGGATATCCGTTTCCTGCACAATATAAATAAAAACATACAAATACAATGTATTTTTTGTATGTTTTTGGTCATTTAACTCTGGTTTTAATGGAAAATGGTATGTGTAATTAAGCACATACCAGGCATTGACTTCGACTTGTCATCGATTAACTGCTGTCGCCGTCAGGAAACCTGCATGAATGGGTTGTAATAACCACGGTTCCCTGTTAATAAGTATAAATACTGCCTGTGATCAGGTAGAATTCAATAGAATCTCCTTGACAGGGTTTCGCCGCTGCACTAGCCGTTCTCATTACTGGAGCGCCTCAAAGCAGACAACACGGTAAGAGTAAACCGGTAAGTTACTATCTTCCCAATTAAGTCGTCAATTCGTGTTCAGCTTTCCTATGTCCAGATACCCTTGTGAGGCTTCCCATGGACATAAGATTGAAAATTGATTTAGGAAAATCTGTCTGTGTGTTAAGATGCAAACGATTTTTATAACACACCAACAGTTTTATCTTTTCAAAATTCATTCGTCAATTCATAAGCTAGACCGAATCAATATCCAGTATCACAAGTTTGATCCGTGTAGGATCTCACAAGTCACCTATCACAGAGCCTATTTGATGTTGGCTCTAGAAGGATTTCCATCGTCACTGTGAATACTTTTAGGCATCACTCTAATATTCTAAAAAAATCACAAGGATAATGCGTAGGACTCTTAAGATATTTCTTATTTTCACATTGTGTGAATCAGCAAGTATATTTTGGATAAGTGTCCTAATGAGATTTATGGATGATCTCTTTTATGGCTCTAGACTTGATAGTGCACTCTGGCTTTAGTAATCGGAGGCTGGAGCAGACTGCCACCTTTTCAATACCAACTAACTCGAAGTGAGAAAGTCAATAAAAATGTGTTTAATCTCTGTAAGAAATGAAACAAGAGTCTTTTGAGAGACCTTGAGTGACTGGGAAGGGTTGTGCATTGCATCATTGGGTCCATGATGACTATCTTCAATACTAGACAACAACTTAGTGTTTTTGATAGCATATGTATTGACCCGGTTTCTGCCTAAGTGTGACAAGGGCTTCTTTCTTTTCACCATTTATCTTTACATTTCTTTTAATTCTTTAACCCCTTCATTGCTTACCAAGACTTCATCACTAACACCTTGTTGGGTTTGTTCCAGTGTCAGCTCTGTCTTAGTCTGCAATTTTCCCTTTCTCACTTTTACTCCTTTTGTATCATACATAAGGACTTCTATTCTATCTAATGGAATGTCCCTGGGTAGATCCCTCCGGTTCTGGCTGGATCATGGGAACGAATACCTAATCTTAACCACTTTATAACTCTAATTAATTACAAACATGGTCGGTCTTTTGGTATTGTTCTCAGCCTTAAAACCATTTGAAAACATCGATCAAGGTACTTTGTGATATAAATCAAAACATTTAGTACCTCGATGGTTTTAGTTTTCAAAAATGCTCCCGCTTAACACGTGCATCGATATTCGATAATGTTTAGCACATGAAGGGTGAAACTCGCACTTGAGTCCTTAAGATCACATCTTTAGCCATATATTTTAATCACATTTTCTCGCCTTATCAAAAATGTCAAATCTCTTGATTTTTTTGATATCAATTGATTCAAATATGTTTGAAAAACAGGCTGGGGAGAAAAATGTTCAGATTATTAACAAGCCGTATTAGGAACATTTTAATACTCCCTCTCAGTTTATGAGGGTATTATATATATATATTATTTTTTGGTTAAATTCGTTTTTTAGTTTTTTTTGTAAAATTCGTTTTTCCAAAAAATTTGTAGCCTACAATATTTGAACTTAAGTTGTTTGTAATATTAACAAACCACTCAACCACTAGATTAGGTGATTATATCTTGCAAATTAAAATATATAAGGTCATGCAAAAGATAATTACTTCTATTCTAAAATTCGGTATTTATTCTAAATAATCTTTTTAGATATATCCATAAAAACAACGCTGCATTGCTTCAGCTTATATATACTCGATTTATAGGCCAATTTTTTTATTTAATCAAATTGTTGAAGAAACCATTTGATTAGTTACAACAAGAATATGGCTTGAAGAAGTGCGGCATGTAAGATTTGACGAGGCATTAAAGCATATGTGATCTACTTTCTAATGGGGAACTTATGTAAGTTATTGCTATTTGAGTTAAATTGTATTTATCTACCAATAGAAAAACGTTTGGGTCCATCTTATCAATCATGTATACGAGTCTAAATATTTACACTAATAAATTAGTTTTAAAAAGTTAAAGATTTCACTGTTTTCTATATAATTTCATTGTTGGATTTAGAAACTAAAGAAAGTATTTGGTTGTGCGTTATTACTTATTATAGCCTAGAGGCTGTTTTCCAGTTGACAGTCAAATGGTTTCTTTAGGGCTATGTTTATGAAGTTCATGATTTTTATGGTTGCGGCTCAATGTTTTTGGACTAATAAGGTTTGGAATTGTTTTCAATAGCTATGTTTATGGGTGTTTCGAACAGCGATATATAACGAATTAAACAAACATATACTTGTAAGTATCTTAATGGTAAAGTTACATATGTAAGCAGGTCAATTCAGGTTGACTATTATTGGTAAAATTAACTGAATGATTCGAAAATAGCATATATGTACATGTTTTGAGTTGTTGATTCTTACACCCAAAGGTTAGTATATAAATATTCATGTTTACATTTTTCATTAGTACTATATTTTGCAGGCAGAGAGAAATCAAAAACACGGGGGAATGTTAATGCGCGCTACAATAATTAGTTGTTGTTTGTGTGCTTCTGAGTATCTTAATGGTACAGTTACATATGAAAGCAGGTCAATTCAGGTTGACTATTATTGATAATTGGTCGTACGGGTCAAAAATAGCATATAATTACCTGTTTTTGCATGCTGATTTTTATACCCCCAAGGTTAGTATATAAAGTTCATGTTTACATCCTTCATTAGTACTTTATTTTCCGACATAGAGACATCAGGAACACATGGGAATGGTATTGTGTGCTACAATAATTAGTTATAGTTTGTGTGCTAATTAGTTTTTTTTGCGTGTTTGTGAGTATCTAAATGGTACAGTTACATATGACAGCGGGTTAACTCAGGTTGTCTATTATTGATAATTAGCCGAACGGGTCGAAAATAGTATATAGTTACCTGTTTTGGGCTGCTGATTTTTACACCCCCTCGGTTGGTATATAAAGTTCATGTTTAAATTACTTATTTTTTTGGGTAAAGGGTTACCCCGGTAAATATTTTAAATTACTTATTTAGTGTCAGTTGAGTACTTATATGAGTGTTAGGGGAATTTAGAATTTTTTATAACTTCTGGGATGATTTAGCCGTTGTCCATTGAACTTAAAAAGGCGTATGCATCATCTTTTGAGAGCGGTGATCTTGCCAAGCCACTTAAAGGTGAGAGGACCATGAATGCTTTTTAATTGTATACAAAATTCTATATTGTAGGTCCTAACATGTACCGTGTTATCTATGACACGAAAGATATTCTTAAACTGGTGAAGCATATCAAGGATTTTGTTCTTTCATAGATACAGTGGTTGACTCTGTCGTAAATTTGTAGTACTTCACATGTTTGGTTTACTGGGATTACTTTCAAACCTACTTGGAGGATCTCCATTTATATCCGATTTAAGGTAATTGAGTGTCTCATGCTTTTTAATGTTTACGTGTTGTTTTAGGTGTATGTTAATCAAAATAATGAAAGTTCATCTGTACTTACATTTGATGTAATTTTTTGTTTAAATTATTAATCTTTTTATAGTTTTGGGTTTGATTAGGTTTGTCATCAATAAAAAACATGTGAGTTGCACCATCAACTCACCTTGATATAAAAAAATCATTCGATGGTTATTTTACTAAAAGTTCAGCCTCTTTAGAAAGCTCAGTGTGATTTTTGATGGAATCTCAAAACTTTTTCAGTCTCATTGTCCTCTTCTTTAATAGTAAGGTGCAAGAAATTCTGAAGAAGCTGCAAGATTGGTCAAAGCCTTTCAGGAATTCTCTAAGGGTGCAAACTCTTTATAGTGATTATATATTATTGTGTGGTTATTTGATTATTGAGGGGTGATTCACCTTAAAAAATAATTACTACTAATGACTAACGTCTTTGGTCTTTCATTGATATATAGATAAAGTAACGTCCGGAAGATATCTTTGATAGTGCTAAATATGATCAACATCATTCAAGGTAAATTTATAAAGATATTAGCTTCATGAATCATGACGACAGTCACTTAATAGTATTATTTAATGTTATTTCAGGTCAAACAATATTGGTATAGTAGATGACACGAACACTGTTAGTAACCACTTCTCTTTAGCATCAATTACCCACAACAAAACAGATGATGTATCGCATTACTGGACAAATCTGGCTGTCACAATGGTAAAACTTAAAAATATCTTTTTTGTTGTCGTTATCACTCAGTGTTGACCCGAGTACTGTTTCCAACAGTCTGCGGTATAAACATATCATGTTTGGAATTGATATCATGCACCATGGTTGTTGCATACTTGCATTGATCAAGAAAAGAGTTGCTTTCTCGCTTAATATATATAGTTTTAAACCAGTATAATACTTTAGCACTTCATTAACAGGCCATCAAAAACTATTTGTCTTCTGTGATTCGAAGAAGTACTACCAAATTACTAATGATGTTGACAATGGTAGTCTTGATGTATGTTTAGCAAGTGCACTATATGTCATTGTTAGCCTATTTTAATTCAGGTAAAAATTTTAAAAAGCTGGAAATTAAGCTTAATCTAACACTAAATTGGCTAAACAAAGTTGACCATATAACCCGTTTGGGTTATTAAGCACTTTTGACCCACTTTGGGTCTTAAACCAAACACCCCTTTAACTTTTTAAATGGCTTTTAGAGGCTGAATTGTGGTGATTTAAGCCAAGGAATGCAAAGACAGATAAACATACATGGATAATAAGCACAAACAAGCAATCAACAGTAAAGAATAAGCACTCAAATAAGCTGAATACAAAATGACATAATATAAGCTAATTAAGACAAGTTTTAAAAAGAAAACTTACAAAATGGATATTTAAACTATAAGTCCTAATTTTTAAACACTAAATAACTTAAATAAGCATAAATAAGCACACTCAAAAGAAAATGAGCCCGAAATAAGCAATGCTACAGTAACATATAAGAAAATTGAAAAATGGAAACTTACAAAGGTCCAAAGCTTATGGCAATGTTATAAGCTCTCAAACAGCTTATAACCAACCCTATGTGCTTCCCAAGAAGCTCTAAACCAAGCCATACCATTAACAAACCTTGCTTCCTTGCTCGTTGACAGATTTCCAAAAAAAATTTTAAATAACGAACATTAAACTCATAAACACTATTGGAAAAGTTTTTATGATGAAACAGATTGGTATAGGGAAAGAGCTTGAAAAGAGCTTATGGAGATAAACAGAAAATAACTTGAGTGCATAAAGATTAAAAGAGAAAGAGTTTTAAGAAAGCTTAATAACTTGAATTTGCATTAAAAAAAGATTACAAGACAGTTAAAAGTTAAATTGCATAAGTAAAAGATAAGCTGTAAAAACTAAGAACTGCTGCCCCCTTTTAAAGGCTACAATGAGTCCTATTTATATATGAAACTTCAAGGTCTTGGTCTTCACTTTTTATTTCTTTTGTGAGAGGGCTGAGCCTTTGTGCTAGTTGTGTTTGTTTTGTGAGAGACTTCCACATTCAATCCCAACCTTTGAATTCCCTTTGCTTTTTTTCTGAATATTCAACAGTCCATTGATTCGTGTATGAATCATGAAAAATGGTGAGATTGCCACCATGGCATGGTTTCTTGTGACCTGGGATTTTTAGTGGAGAGGGGGAGATGGTTTTATCCATTGAATTGTGTAGGTGTTGCAGGGTAAAAGGGATAAGGAGGACCCGTGATTGGTCTTGGGATATTCTTTGGGCAGGAAATTGGTTGTTTATCTTTTTGGATAAGACAGGGAAAGGTTTGGGGAAATGCAAAGAATGACCCTCAAGAGATACATGTTTCTTTCACCACAAGTCCTTGTGTAAAATTTGGGCGAGTTGACAACTATGGCCCTCCATAGTTATATAAGTAGTTACATTCAAGGTCCATGTGATGTATAACTTTAGGGGTTTGGCAGTTTCAGCCCCTAAAGTTATAAATAGCATCTTTTTCCTTTAGTCTTTGAAATACAACTTTAAGACTTTGGCAAATTCAGTCCCAAAAGTTGTATTTTTTTTCTTTGCTTTGACTTTCTTTTGACTTCGACTTTGTCGGGGTTGACTTGGCTTTGACTTGACTTCGTCTTTTCACACTTTTCCATTCCGTGCTCGGTTTTGTCGTTTTTGGCTTTGTTTTTCGTCGTTTTGTGAATATCCGTTTTCTGCACAACACAAATGCAAACAAACTATTATAATTTAACCATAATTATATTGACTAAAACATGTAGTCAATTAGTTGAAGTAGCTTAATATTATATCTTGATATTTAAATGTAATAGGGTAACAAACATTGTGTGTGTTTAAGTCCTAGTAGATTTATTAGCTTTCTACCTTGCGGTCAAGAGAAACCAATAATCATATCGTTATATGTTGTTCCTTGCACACACTTAAGATTTCTCCCACTTGTGTATGGGACAACATTATTTAATACAATACGACACGCGCTCGAAAGTATAAACAATATGATAGTGTCATAGATATTACAAGTAGATTTCGAACCATAACGTTTAATAAGGAATTGTGGATTATTATTCTATAGATAACTTTTCGGAAAGCAACATCGGAAAGGCAACTGGTTATCTATAAAATAAAATGCAATTTTTCTTAAACCATGGTCGTTCATATTCGGAAAGTAATGAATTATTTCAAAGCGAGCTAGAAATAATATGGGCAACTAACAAGGAAATGAATCTTGTAGCTCCCACTGAATTTGACATTATAACATGAATGTCATTTCAGTAGTAAAACGCAAAGCTCCCACTGGATTTGTCAACATTGTAAGTGTTACATTACCAGTAGAAAGCAAATAGCGATTTATTTACTTTCCTATTCACTCAAAATGCCTACAAGTAGCAATGTACTTAGGTATTGAACTGAGTATATGAATTTCTACTTATGTAGATGAGGGACTAGCCATTCATGCTTTCATTAACTTGAACATTTTAGCATGCAATTCCTCCTTAATCGGTCTGCCTAGCCACAAGGGTGTTTAGCACTATAAGGAATGAAATGAGTCCAAGAAAATATGCCTAGAAGACCTGCTAGGCAATTTCTTTACTCATTGCGGTTAAACTCATACATCATGACAAGTGCAAGATGTCATTATTTGGTAGCTATAGACATAATGTTCTCTAATTACGCCAATATTTTATCTTTCAAAGATTTCAGAACCGATAAAGGGTAATGAAAATTGAAAGTGAGTTTAAATATAATTGGAAAAAATTCAATTATACTCCATTCTTATTCAGTGTTCTAGTCAATAGAAGAGAAATGAATTAAATCTTACTACTTGTTACCAGAAAAGAACGTCATGTTTGTATTCTATGAGAAAACAAACGTCCGTTTATGAATTATGTTGCAATAACACAGATAGAACAAAGAAAGTTTAATTTTAGTCAGTTTTATATAAATAAAAATTCTTAAAAGAAAAAACAACCCAAAAAAAACTAATAAACTTTATACTAACTTAACCTACCCAACTTAATACAAAGTGTCTGAACCAACTATAAGAAAAACGAGGCAAGAGGTAAGCGAAGATCGTTAATTGTATTGTTAATGCAACTCTTAGATTTATAAGAATTATGACATTAATAACTCATATAGTAATGTCAAATGCATATTTCGTCTCATCTTATGCCTCGGGTCCGAGGTCTGACTAGGTAACTCGATTTAAGTTGACCAAAAGAGAACGTGCAAAAATTGACAAAGGTCTGACTAATAGAAAAAATTCACCATGGGTTGGAAAGGCCCTAAGGTCTGACCAGAGAAGACAATCTAAATGCACATGTTCTTCATTTGGTTGGCATAGACTTAAAACTTCATTTAAGGGCATACACATAAATTTTAAAAATTATTTGACAAAAAAAAACGTGTACAAGAAGCATGCAAAACATCTTGTAGCACAAGTTAAGAAAACATTTTGTTAACCTTTTTGGTATAGACATCATTTTGTCAAATGTTCTCCGAAGGTAGCTCCATTTTTAAAGCGCACAAGAAGCGAAAAAAACAGGAGCAGCGTCGAAGCTTATTAAAAACATGACTTCTTTTAGGGAACCAAAGTTTCACCAAACCACCTAAAACTTCTCTTTGTATATTGTCCAAATGGTGAGCCTTTACTTCATTTACAAATGAAAGCTATTATATTTATAAGAAAACCCCTTTTGTTAACATTAGTTTTATTATTGCCAATATGGTGGGATTACAAATTGATCAAACCCTATATTGTACTCCTACATGCATCCGAAGACACAAGTAATTCCAATAAATCCCACATCTGGGCCGAAGCATGTAGTGAGGCGGTATAAGATTAAAGATTAATTTAAAACCCAATTGCGCATAAAGAAAATTAAAATTACACATGAAATCAAATTTTACAAAATATTAAATGTTCCCCCACGCCCCGTTTTTAAAAAAAAAATTAAATTTTCCAAAAACCCCCCTTTTCCCGCAAATTAACACGATATACTGGGTCACAAGGGATTAAATGCCTATAGCTTCACCTTTGTATTTAATTAATTGGGTATAATCCAAATCTTTCTCTATAAGTATTTAGCGTGTTAGCCTTACCTTTTTAAGAGTTATTTTCACATAAAAGTCTATTATGGCAAATCAATTAGCATCGTAATTCACAAGGCAATATAACACATATAATCAAGTAAAACAACAAAAAAATAGAGTAAAATTAAATACAAACTCTTATATTGAAAGCAGTAATCCAATAATGCCTCGGAGGATCTCAAATATCTTCCCCAATTAGAGAACCATAAGACTCTCACTAGGTTTTCTGCTAAAGTACCTAGATCACCACATCCATCATATATCATGATTGCGTGAGTCTTAAGGCCGGGATAAAATAAGAATAGAATAACATGACAACTTAATTAACATTTAATTTTAATCTATTTGTTAATCATGTGTTCATTAGTGATGTAAACTAGCTTTGAGTTCATATTATAGAAGTATTGAATATAATTTCCATAATTCTCCAATAAAACAATAAATAAATCAAGATTTCATGCAGCCCTAGCGTGTTTAATTAATGTGTGTAACCTATAAAACACTAAACGAGTTGGCTCTTGATGCCACTGTTAGAATTTAAATAACCTGCTAACCATTAACAACTACGAGTACGCAGCGGATATGGATCACGTTTGGTAAATATGATTAACACACAATAAATAAACAAAATGGTAACAGAAACCTTACCTCTTGAAGAATCAAATGTTTTAGTATAACCTAGAGTGGATAAGTTTCCACCACAAACATGCTCATGATAAAACAACGTCCAACAACTGCACCCGTCATTCTAGTCTAACATCGATGTATTACCCACAACACACTTATATAGACCAACCCCCCCTATGTGTTTCTATTGTTTGTTACACACCTTAAAACTGCTAAAACAAACCCATGACCTGCTTAAAAAACCTTTATGGAATTAAATCACACTTAAAAACCTTAAAGAATTACAGAAATTAATCAAGAACCGAAAATCAAAAGAACCCTAATTAAGTTTTGGTTAATCCGGTTGATTTAATTGAGAGGGAGGAGAAGGGCTCATATTTTTAGAGTGTTTAAGGGCTTGTTTCTTACTTTTAAATAAGCTAAAGGGTAAGTATTAATACCTCTAAACCCCCCTCTAATTAAGTAGAAAAAAAAACCTCCAGCTTATAGCCTCATTATGACTCATAACTCCTCATCATCAAGTCTCATTATCACTTATAACTCCTCATCATTAAGTCTCATTATCACACTTAATTCCTCATCATTAAGCGGTTAAAATCCATAGAACATCAATAGGTCCTAGTCAGGTTTTTATTCTTTTTTACACATTAAAAACGTTTGTGACGTTAAAACACACTCTAAGTGTTTAACGTGTGTGACCCCAATAGGCTCACACATTTCTAGTCGCATAGGTGCGTATCCAACTACCATAATCCAACAACGGTTATGTATCAAATCTCCTCCACAACGTTTACAATATGATCCTTTCCATTAACTCTTATGATTAAGTCTTCCTTTATTAATCCCTTGTTGCTCGTATGAATTTGAACCTTACCGTAAGTAACATTCCCTCCGTTCGACAGTTATGAAAAGCCAAGATAGTTCCATGCATTGTTGCTATCCTCCGAAACGTGTTTTCTTGCCAACACGAGATAGGAATACCTATGATATTGATCCAGGTCGTCCTTCCTGCCGCCCTTTGACAACAATCACCTTTTCTTATCTTATACAACAATCTTCGCAGTCCGTGCTCGGTGTCCTTTAGAATGTTAGTCTCCGTTTCTACATTCTCTAGCACCAACATCACTTCTAAATCTCCAAGGAGTTTAACCTCGATATTGTTCAGCCCTTGTTATAAGTCTTTGAATTGGTGCTTTCCACTATAAGAAATGTTTTTTACTTAATTTTATTTTTAGAAAATAGGCTAAATGCTTTATAAAGTAAAAGATAAGTTGTGTTGGTGATAACAACGACGATGTTTTCTAACATGGTTTTTGACTTTTTGTGCTGATGTATTTCAATAGAACTATTGATCTTAGCTGCTTAACTATATGAAATTTTAAGAAGTATCCTCATGATTTATCTAATCGCATAATAAAGCAGTTCTTTCATACTGACAAGATCAAATTATAAAAAAGGCGAATATAACTAATTGATGATGAGAGGTGATACCATAAATTGGTTCGCAAGATTTCAATTATTAAAACCTCATGAGTGATGCACCATGAATAAAAAATAAACAAAATCGTGTCCTTTTGCCATCATTTAATGACATCACCAATGGGTAGTAGTTAGTTGGTTTCCATAGTTTTTTTGTATGGCCCCCCATAACATAAGGCCCTACTCTAAAGCTTCGTTTATGAGGTTTCTAACGGACTCATGGTCTCGTGCTTATATATTACGAACTGATATAGTCTATTTATACCATACTAAGGGATGTGTTTGAACTAGACTTAGGTGGTGTTTGATAAAGACTTAATTGACTTAATATAAAAAAAACTAAATTGATTAAGTCATGTAAAAACTGTTTGTTTGTAACTTAATAGATAAATATGACTAAAAATATTAAGCAATAAAACTGAGGCTGTCTGCATTAAGTCATCTTTTAATTAAAAATGACTTAATAAAAAAATTTAACAAACAAGCCCTTAATATGAAAAAAACTGAATTCATTAAGTCAAATGAAAATTGTTTGTTTGTGACTTAATAAAGAAAGATGACTGAAAATGTTAAGTAATAAAACTGAGGGTGTCTACATTAAGTTATATTTTAATTAAACATCACTTAATAGTGAGTTTTAACAAACAAGCTCTAAGTCTAACTTGTGTACTCATGACCACCCATAATAGCATTTTGAAGACGCATTCTAAGCCTTTAGGGCAAGTCAAATTCGTGTCTTCTAAATACACTCATATAAATGCCCTTTCTTGACCGAGGTCTTGTAGGTTTATTCGTTGTGTGTTTATTAAGTGGTTTTTGCGGTGTATATTTATGTTAATTAAATACTAGGACAAGTTTTAGTTATCAAATAGATTGTCTTATTACACTAAGTTGGTGGTAAAGTTGGTCGTAGAAAAAGAAAAGTAACGCTGAAGTGATGGTGGTGTATTGGAAATATAAGTTGCATTATGTAGTCTCATGTTTTTGGTTAAGTGCAAGGTTCATTCCTGCACTTATTTTTAGCAGTTTGGTGTTTTGTGTATGTTTGGTTCCTGTTGAGCATTCCAAGTTTTGAGGCTAAAAGTGAACAGTATTGAGTCTATATAAGCTTCTACTGTTCCCCCATCCTCTTGGGTTTTTAACTCTTATTTTAAGTCTGTATCTTCTTCTCTCTAAAATCGATCATCTTTCTCTCTTAAATTTAGGGTTTCACAGTCTGGTATTAGTTTGTATTAGATCATCTTGATCTATAGTCTAGTATTGTTAGGTGTTCATTAAGTGATTTGTACTGAGGTTCATTGTAGGTGTGATCTTGTATCTTTCTGGTATTGCACTCGTTTAAGGACAATACTTTTATATTGTAATTGTAATGTAGCAACACAATGTGATCTCATCAACTATTACTTTTGATAATAATAAAAATCACAAATGGGTGTTTGATTGGTGATTTAGTAGAGGTGTTGTTGATGGATATATAATTATTACATGAAACAATAGCAGTGGTAATTGCTTAATTACACATAACCTTTTTCCATTAAAAAACGACTAAATTGACAAAAAACAGACAAAAAAAATTGCCAAATATGTGTTTGTTTTTGCATTTGTATTATGCAGGAAAACGGATAACACACAAAAAGCCGAAAACAAAAAGCCAAATGAACAAAACTGAGCACAAGGAATGGAAACGTGTGAAAAGAACGAATCCAAATCACATAGTCCAAAAGTCACTACAAGGTCAAAAGTCCAACTGAATAGGTCAAACATTCAAAGCAACAGTCAAAAGCCCTGACAGAAAGTCCAGAGTCAACTCCGAAGAAAATGAAGCAGAAAATACAACTGATGGGAACCACAATTGCCAGAATCCCAAAGTATATATTAGTGATGAAAGAACTACAAGGACTTACAGTTGCAATTTCATGAAAATAACACTTGAGGGGAAGGGGGCAAAACTCAACCCCCCCTGAGAAAAACTTAGCTAACCCCCTAGTGTTGTAATTAACCACTAGGATCTCTATGCATTACCCTATAAAGTTAGGGGCATTCTTGCCAACCTCAAACTCATATCGAACCACAAGGGCGAAATTTGCAAATGCACACCATAAAACCAATGAGTGACTAAAG
Organism: Tanacetum coccineum; assembly: GCA_026074375.1. NCBI lineage: Eukaryota > Viridiplantae > Streptophyta > Magnoliopsida > Asterales > Asteraceae > Tanacetum > Tanacetum coccineum. Next base: position 43,981 of record BQNB010021989.1, on the reverse strand, counting down.
TTGCCAAACGCCCCAAACTTCTATTTCTACCCTGTTAAAAATTACCCTTATAATACACCATTTTTCCCCTTCCCAGGCCCATTTTAAACCTACCACCACTCACGAGCTTTCCATCCACCTTTTAACCTGCAAATTACCCCATGGATAAAAACTTCATCAAAATCAACCCTCACCCCACCTAACTGAGGCAGCCACAATAGCTGTATAAGTGCCAACGGTGGGCAACCTTCACACAGGCTGAATGGTTCAACTTAATTTTATGCTGTGATGATAGACGATAAAATAGCACAATTGTGATTTTAAAGGGGCTGAGATACTGTGTATCAATTCCCTCACAAAACTAACGAGAGCACAGGGACGTAAAACCACCATGTAAGCTCGAGCACTAAAGAAAGCAACAACTCAAAGATCTCAAGCAAAGAAAATTTGCTTAAAAATTAGGCCACATTTGTAAGACCAAGAAGGTCATAGTAAACAATAATGCTACATACGAAGCTTAAATAATGTCTCACTTTTGACAGCCTTGGATAACATCGGGTGTCATCATGTCTAACAGCTTATTTGCGATCATTAAGCTTTTAAATTTCGATGTCTTTAAATACTTTTTAAAAATTAATGGAAGTTTGAGGTTATAAGATAAAAATGCCAAGTTTTAAATTCAAGCTATTAAGTTGTTAATTTATTTTGGAAATGTATTAAGAAGTCTTCATTTACTTAATTATAAAGCTGTTTTCATTAATAAAAAATGAATTCAAACAGGAAAGCCTTGAGAACTTGTGAGTTCCTTATTTTCATTTTCTTAAGAATCTACTGTAGCATAGCTTAATTAAAGCTTATTGTGCTTATTTTCACCTTTTTCCTACTAACTTGTGCTTATTGACATTATCTTTTATCATTTAGTATACCTGCATTGTCCTTGTCCCCTTGTTTCATTATTTTAGTTGAATTTGCCTTAAAAAGCTCAAATCTGTCCATTTCTTGTTTGCTTATTGTATCTGATTATTTCCATGGTTTAAGTTCTTTATTAGGTCCCTAGTAAGCTATTAAGCATCTGGTATTGAGGCTTTGTTTGTTAAAAATCAGTTTAAACAGCTTGAAAAGGCCCTTTTTAACATTTAAAGGGGTGTTTGGCACAAGGCCAAAAATGGGTCAAATTGGTCAAGTAAATGGGTTGAGGTATTTAAGAATGATTTTATTAGTTAAAACAAGGTTTAATTAAGAGTTTTTATTAGTTTTTATGTTTTAAATCTCAAAAGCCTAGGTTAATTTAGCTAATATCCAAGTCTGTGGTTATGTGGTTAAGTGGTTTGGCTTATTTTGTAATCTAGCTTAAAGAGGGCAAGTCTGCATTTTTACATGTTCAAATTGAGTGTTAAGTTGAGTCAAAAGAGCCTGCAAATTTATAACTTTTGGCTTTGAAAAACTTTGTCAAAAATTGGAAAAATATTCTTTTTACAACTGCCACTTTTCATATTCAATTTTTAATCAACAAGCCATAGTTTTAGCTTTTCAATTTTGGAGTACAAGCTCACTAGGAGCTTGTCTCTGTCTGTCTTAGCTTAATTTTCAAGTTTGAGCTTATTTGGGTGCTTATTCAAAGGGCTGCAATTAGCCCTTGGGTCTGCCATTTAAGGCTCCCCTGGTGCTAAAGCCTGTTTTGACAGCACCTTTAAGTTGTCCTTCAGCTTATCATTTTCTTCCTAATTAGCATTTTCAGAGAGCTTATAGGGTGTGCTTTAAGCCCCTATAAGCCCAGCCTTTGGGATTCACTTTTAGGGCTTAAAAATAAGCCCTGAAAGTGCCCCAAGAGCCTTTTTAGGCCTGCAGTTTTAGCCAGTTGGCTTAACTGCTTATTAAGTGCTTATTTGTTGGTAACTTTAGCTTATTATAGTTTAGAATAGCTTATTAGGTTAGTTTAGGTCTAGTTTGCCTTAATTTGCTTTGTTTTGAGCTTATTGCAGCTTATTTGATTGTTAGTTAAAAAAATTCTTAGTGTTTAAGCTTTTTCAAGTATGTCTGCCTTATTTAGCCTTATCAGCTTGTTCTATTTGCTTATTTGTGTTTATTTTAGCTTATTAGGTTAGTATAGGTATTAGGTTTTGCTTATCTCTCATTTTTATTTGCTTATTCTAGCTAAAAAAGCCCACAGGTTTGTTAGATTTGAGACTTAGTGTAAAATAAGCTAACTGTTTGCTTATATAGCTTATTTTCGTGCTTATTTTTGAGTTTAAAATTTTTTGTCTTTTTTAAAGTTGCTTATTTTTAGTCTTTTCAAAAAGTTGTAAAAAAAATTTTGAGGAATAAAAGCGTTGGGATTAGGGGAGACCCCGAGTGAGCAAGACTCGAACTCGGGACCTCTCCCATATCAACCAACACTTTTATAACAACACCTCTACTGCTGTGCTACAATAGCTCATCCGGTAGAGGTTTGTTAAGTTAAATATATAAACCCATTTTGCCTTATAAGCCCTCATCCCCAATTTAGCTTATAAACAGCTTATTAATAAGCTGTTTTTCCAATTTTAGATTTTTCTTAGGATGTTTGTAGTGTAACTCATTTTCCCTAAATTTTTTATAATTTTTAATAATCGTTTACTATTTTTAATCATTTATTTTTATTAAAACTGTTTTTTAATTATAATAAATTAAATAAAAATCAAAAAAATATTTTTCTTTTTTAGAAAATTTTATTTTATCAGTATTCACTTAGGAAAAATAGAAAATCTTTTGTAGGGTCGTATTTGCAAAATCTTAGTTTTTAAAGAACTGGATTAACTTGATAACGTCCCCTTTTATTTTATTATGACATCGTTTTTTTGGTCCAAACGAACTCCGTTTATTTAAGTCTAGTTTTTTTTTAAACTTCGTTTTTTAGTCAGTAGAATCTATTTTAGTTAAAAAAAAATTTTTTATGGTGGTTAAAACGTACAAAATTTAGGTTTTTGACCCATCGTTTCTATACCGTTTTAGGATTTAAGTGTTAATAGCATTCCGTTTTTAGGTTTAATTTATTCGTTATTGCATTATTAATCATAGTAATAAAAAACCAATCAATCGTCATTCCAAATCAAAGAGCATCAATTATCAACCCGTCATACGATTCTCAAATTGCAAGTCCTCGTTGGGACATACGACCCGAGAATCATACTTCCGGACATATATATATTTTAATTTGTAAACCTTGACCAATCCTTGGATAAAGGTAATTGGTTTGACGGTGATTGCCTGATGTTATTATATATATATAGATTTTAAACGAATCAAGGTGCTTGAAGGTTGGTAGGATGCCTTGGTTGTAAGGTTAAAATGTTTAAATATGAAGAAAAGAGGCTACGTGGTTACTAAACTAGCTTCGGGTTAGGGGTTTTACATTTATAAATTTGTCGTGTAAATTTTTGAGTAAAGTGGGGATTTATGATTTTAAGGTTTGGATTAAGGATTAATAAAAAGATTTGTTGGTGGTTAAGGGTTTAAAATAGGGAGCGAAAACGAGTAGGAACGGGTCCAAAGTTCCAATTAGGAGCACAATTGAGTATCTTGATTCAATTTACATAAGTTGAAGTAAAATGATGAAATGAGATTGTATATGATTGAGAAAATGTTGTAACACATAAGTTATTACAACTATTTGAGTATTGGTTTAGGTTACAATGGATAAAAACTAAGAATCAGGTCATGGTTTTAGTGATTTTGATCGAGTTAGTGGTTTTCTGACTTTTGTATTGTGGTTTTTGAGTGAAAAAATATGTATGAAAAGTTTATGATAAAATAATTAGGGTTTACACATTGAATATTGAGTGTAGTAGCTTGTACAAATAGTGGTGGTGAAGAAATGGAGGTAAAACGGCTATATTAGAGTATACATGCATAATGATTTGTATATTGAGATTATAAGGACTTGTTACTTTTGATTTAGGAGGGAGTTTATATTTCAAATGAGAATGTTAGTACTTGTATATATGGCTTTAGTATCTTTTTACATTCCATTTTAGATATTAAACCTTTCATGGCATTGTAGGGGTTTAAGGTATAAATAATAGTTTTAAAGCCCGTTTTGATATAACGATGTGAATGTACATTATAGGAAATAAAGTACTTTATAATAAGGATATTAAGATATTGGATACTATGGACATATTATGATATTTTGCTTGACATATATGAAGACAGGATTTCCATAGCTAGGTTGCGTAGCTCGTCTACTTTAGTTATAGCAAATTACATTTATATATTGAGATACAAATGATGTGATACCAATCACAGTGCCCCCTCCACACCAATATGTAATAATGCGAAAATTTTCCTTTCTTGGTTCTTTCTTATCAATCCTATGGAACAGTAAATTAAGAGTTGCACCCCCATGATCATTATCCCTTTTCTCTGAAATAGGTTCCCCATGACGACCAATTACCGAGAATATAATTTCCTTGACCGCCATCTGACATAGCTAAGCACAAACCCTGCCAACGACACATGGAACGCGGTAGCGCCCCCCAATAGGGGACAAGCAACATTCTTCAGATCTCGACCCTTTTGAACACATTCTGGGTAAATCTTAGTCCCTCTCTTGATCTATGACTGAGCGCTTACGATTTCCTTACTAAACGTGCATCTTTGCCCTCAAGATGGAGTAGTACAATAGCTCTGCGACTGCCTTGCATACACCTTTCAGAGTCATTTTTTCGGTCTAAACCCCCAAGTCAACAAATACCTTTCTCTTTTCTCCCTGATTGAGGAGAAGACAGCCTGAACTCGGTCATTGTTTACTCTTCGAAGTTTGCGTGCCATAGACGTAAAGCGACAACTATACGAAGACACCATCTAATAAAGAACATAGCCGTCTCTGACGCCTACTAGCACGAGTTGCTTTTTTTACGGCGCAATCTGATGCCCCATGTGCTAACACACAGACTATAAGGACGAGAGTTTTGAATGAAGGTTTTTTCTTTTCTTCGAGAAGCGACTTTAATTGTCTTACTGCAGACTCACATTTCCCACGATTAAACCATATTTAAGCCCCTCCTTCTTTCTTCTGCAAACGATCTTAACACTTCCCCTCAAAATGCTAACCCTAAGCATCCATGATCTTGTTCATGCCACTCGGCTTCACCTGACTATATAATTCCAAATCCGCATGCAGAAGCAACACAAGAACATTGCACTGACAACTGCAAGAACTATGAGAGACTTGCGTGGCAATTGTAGAGAGCCCGCACATAGTCTAACTCGTATGTCTCACGCCTAAGCAAGTTGAAGCCAATACCTGCTCAGGTTACACCACTACCAGTTCATATTACCCCTACCTCACCTACTGAGCCTCCACATATTTCACATGTCATTCCTGGTGGTACTCGAGTCACTGCGAGGATGATAGTTCATCCCCAGCCTACTTTGCCACTAGGCTATAGAGCAGCCATTGCTCGATGGAGCGCTGCACCATTATCCACATTGTATCCACCATCGTCATCAGATTTGTTACCATCGTCATCAGAGCTGCCACTATCATCATCATCATCATCATCATCTGGTACTTCACACACATCATCCAGACCACTACCTCGCATGAGATATCTGGTATCGTCTTACTCTACCCCATCAGCATCTGTTGGGCCATCTCACAAGAGATGTAGGTCCCCTACCACCTCACCACCACCACCAGCATCAGCACCAACGGTTTTATCATTTGTACTTGCTGACCGCCTACCACATCGTAAGAGGTTTAGAGATTAGTCTCTCGACTACCCAGCATATCAGAGAGTCTTTATCTCCACTTCTCTGATAATCACAAATCCTTACACACACTACACCACAAAGACCGCGTGTGGCTAAATTGTCTCATCTTATGTTTTACCCCTAGGCAGGCAGTTAGCCAAGCAACTAACGATTACACGGTAATCCATAAGCAGAGTAAGATGCATTGAGTTATTGTCTCTAGCTACACAAAATAGCATTGAGAGCGACTCAGCCACCAGACCTCTATCTAGGCGAGATAGCATTCTCCCACAACACACGTGACAAAGTAGGGCTGTTCAATGGCACACACCTTCCGAGAGCTAAGACACAGTATGCGATATGAGGCACCAACTCTCAGTACACTGACTAGCGGGAAGATCACATCTCTTCACTGATGTAACGCAGTCTGTCTCTCAGGACGATACAGCGGACTAATGCACTAGCGACATAGAACATTCGCGAGGAGTCTTTATCACATCAAGAGAATATGTGTGCTGGTAGGTGACTTTAGACACAGAGACCAGTAATTCTATCTAGGCGTCAAGTCTGAGAAGATCGAAGCAGATGACACTAGACCTCTACTGCCCGAACAAAACTAACGTCTCTAGTTCGTATGTGCGCGCATCTGAGCATTTCATCCTCACACACATAGTCTAAGTAAGGAAGCGACCTTCTACTCTAGTAAGTTTCTACTCATCTCTTCTCCTACTGATGACGAGGAGAGTCTACCACCACTATTTCGCCCTCTCCGCTATCTCTTATCTGGTTTACACATTTCTTAGAACCCCTTTTAGAGAATCGTCTATAGACATTCTGCATGGGGAGTGTATTATCTGTTGCTCTCAGGCTGTGAATTACACTCAGCGATGGTCAATAGAGACACGTTCACGGACACGGTAGAGTAATGGTCTAGCGTACGAGGCGTCACACATGTCATATGGGAATGATGCGATTGACAAGTAGTTGCGTGTGGTTCTACTTTCACTCATCTTATCTAATAGAGAACACATAGCTCTAAGACACAATAGATGAGTGAGAGATTCCGTATGTATGAGAACTTCTTGTCTTATTCTTCTTACACTACTTCATGAAAGTGCGATAATCTAGCGTCTCAACTTTGCAGACAACACTTAATTGATATATCCAGAAAGATTGAGTGTTCATTTTGACATTTCTTATGGAGGTATCTTTCTCCTACTTATACTCATTCATCATCGCTGAAACTGGTGTTGTTGCTTTGTCACACTTGTGATGATCTATGTAACTATTTCCTAAGTCATGAACGAATTACACGAACCCGCCATCTATTTAATATTCCGTTGAGGCAAAACACAAAGTAAGGTAGTATGAAGACTATTACCCGGCCCCCAAGAGTATATTAAATGCATTTGAAATATATTAAAAGTGGATCAACCATATTAAGGGGCAAGGTAGTATGAAGACTGTTACCCGATGGTATCCTTTCTACACAATCATGTTTTCCTAGACATATCAACAGCGATACAGACAAAAGCTAGTTTTCTAAGACCTAACATGCATATTCATCACAAGAAGCAACACCACTAAGATCTACATTCTAGGTTTCATACAATAAATGAACACAATTGAAGGTTTAGCCAAGCATGTTAAAGATAAAGCAAGAATAGATAAGAATCACACAACAAACCATATTGAATGATTAAGATAGTCTTACTTGATTAAAACATGAATTAAAGGAAGTACAATAGGGTTTTGAGGCCCTAAAATCGTCCCTAATAGCTGCTAAACGAACTACGGTTTGTCCCTTTCTTTTACTCTAAAGTTACACCCTTAAAACCCTAAAAACGGATTTTTATATATAGATAAATCGATGCGACGGCGTCGCGTTTTAATCGTGACGCCGTCATGAGTAGAATCTTCTAGATCTGGGTGCGAGTCGGTGCGTGCTGACACCGTCATGGAATGTTGTGACGCCGTCACTAAGTGGGTTGTAACGGCGTCGTGTAGAGTTGGTGACATCGTCTCTAGGCTTTGTGAGCACAAATCTTCAAGAGTCTTGGTGTTGGTCCGTAGTCTTGTCTGTTTCTTCTCTAAATGAGCCCAAGTCACGTGTATTTCCTCCAAATGCCTTCCAAATGCTAAATACCTGAAAATGAATGATTAAGTACCTATTTTGGGCATAAATGCACGATTTAGGGGGTTAAACGACCTCGAAAAAGTGTATAAAATAACACCTCATCAAATACCCCTACACTTGGGATTTGCTTGTCCTCAAGCAAATGGGCTTTTCTACCTAGACAATAACAATATGAGGGTCATTTTACCTACTCTTTAAAAGTATTTTACAACACAACCTTTTAGACCTCGTAATTAAAAGCACGGAAAGCAAACACTATCACTCACAAAATGTTTGTGAGGATTCTCTCTTTCTCTCGGGTGTATAATAAATTATAATCATAAAAGTGGGAAACGGAAAATCATCAATCCTCATACCCCTGTCATAGCATATAAATTACCATAGGCTTGGTAAAGGATCAAACCTCCACCGCTGGGCGCAAGCATTATTCATTACTATCTAAGAGGTCTTTTAAAGGGTTGTGGGGTGTAGGTGTAAGATAACATATAATGAAAACGGAAATGGATGGGATACATTTGGGTGGCTTTGGGTAAATTTGAGTGGAAGGGTTAGCTAATTATTTACACGAATACACATTGGTTTGGTTGCTAAGCCAAGAACTATTCGAACAATATATACAAACTCTACACACTCAACATCAATCTCTTTCTTTTTCTTTTCTATTTTTTTAATAACATAATACATCATAACTTGGGGTTTACAAACAAAAATGTACCCCTACACTTGATCTATATACATACACGAAATTTATAATTTAACTAATGACCCGAATTTATGAGGAGGAGTCAAACAACATGTGGAGATCATCTAACAAATAAATGGTTGTTTGACTTAACTTTTTCTTCCCATTCTTCCGCGAAATAAATACAACCATTAATCCCCAATCGCCCAAAAACTATATTTATAAGGATAGGGACTTGCCACCGTGTACATCAAATAATTAACTTGGTTAATACATAATAATGTACTAAAGTGAGTACATACAAGGTAGTGCTAGGCGATTTGGGTGTAACGTCTTGGTTTTAGAAACGGTTAACAATGCTCTTCATTAATAGACCGGCTTAATCAAAAAATTAGGAGAACCGTGAAAAGGATAGGCTCAAAGGGTTGTACTAGTGGTAATCACTGCACTAAAAATGAGTGAATGGCAAGGGTGGGGGATATTATATGATTGATGAACCACATAACAATTACAGGTATAAAACATGGTTATATCCTAATGTCTCTTTATCAAGCAAATCCAAAACTCACTATGCGGTCTTGGGTTGCATCACAAAAATAAGTTCTTATGAATTTAATATACTACCAACTAACCGTTACACACATAAAATTTAATTTCCGTTCTCAATGCACCAAAAAAGGTGACAAAGACACACGTACACAACCCGTAACGACAGAATAGTACATATGACAGCTCACGTTTCAAAGTACCTTAACCAAGAAAGCAAAAGGTATAAACTATCTTGTGGAATCAAAAAAGGAAACCCCGAATGAGCCAAAAGACCTAAAGGCGAACCTCACATTTTTGGGGTAGAATTCTGTGAGGTTTTTCTGAGCTAGTCATATACATTCCTATCCATGAGACGCTATTAATACTCGGTTTTCGTCGGTATGTGTCATAAAAAAATTTAATTTTGGTCAAAATTACCTTTTATGCTATGTTTCGATATATTACCCATCATTTTAAGGAACAAAGCAAATGGAAAATGAAAGAATAGTTTCTAAGGCTTATTTTCCCCCTACACTTAAGTTGAACATTGTCCCCAATGTTCTATAGAAGTAATCATAAAAACGAATAAAGGGATAAGAAAACAATGAAAAGAAACTAGTACTCCCCTGGTTTGCTCAATAATGGAGAAGAAACATGCGATAACTGGTTAAATCATCCTCTAAGAATCATCCAATGAAACTTCCTAAGAACTTCCAAGCTTCTTCTCATCAAATATAACCTGTAATCAAAGACAAAGACAACTACACCAAGCATAAAATGTGCAACATAATAATATACAATGTGAAATTAGGGTTGACTCTATAAAGCAGTAAAGATAAGGAAAGAATCAGAATGTTAAACCATTGGTTTTGCAGGTTTTATAACAAATAGTAACATATTTTAAATGTTATGCAAGTTTTATTTTCAAAATAATTTAAAAACTTTAAGTTTTCTAGACCTAGGCGTTTTGACGCTCGACAGGGGAATATCCTGACATACCTCACAGGTGTATTGTGTGACGTAGTCGCGCGCGTAAAACATGACCCGTCATAACCGATCAGTGAAAACAAAAATTTTGTTTTTGATGAAAAATTTCCTGCACTTGATTCCATAAGTTAATTCCTGTATAAATAGCTGCATAAAACCTGAGATTTGACAATTTACTCATATGACTCGAAACTGACGCGAATTAATCTAAACAATTTATTTAAATGTTTGAATTTGGTTCTAATACTGGATAATTCCCCTACACTTATTTTGTTTCAAAATACCTTTGATTGCTAATAAGACAAAGTTATAAACAAACAAAGCATGATTACAACAAACATAATAAAACAAACAATAAAGAATTAAGACACAAGACACTCCTAATATACGGGAAAAGTAAATATTAGGTAAATAAGACGTGCTTGGGTTGCCTCCCAATAAGCGCTTGTTTTTGTTTGAGTCACGAGCCTGACTTTACCCTTATTTAATAGATAAAGGGGAGGGTTCCCCTACACTTGAGTTCAAGTGCGGGTGATAGTAACGGCACACATCATTGTTGTGAGAAGGGGTCATATGCTGAAAAATTGGTTGTTGAAGAATAGATTCTAAACGGTGTGCTTCTAGAATTCTACATCTCTCTACTTCATTTGGCCTATCAAATAAACCAAGTTCTTCTCCTAGAGGAGAAACTTCCTTAGATTCTATTCCCCAATCATCATTAAACATCTCCCAATTTGAAATATCAACACCTAGGGATACACTTTTTCCTAATAAACTAGGTTTAAATCCATAATGTCTCTTAGGGTCATCTATACCTGGGTTATAATAACTATACACACCCTTAGGATGGGAATTTTCCATGTGAGGTGAAGGCGGTGTTTGAGTTGTTAAATAATCTACTACCTTCAATCCCCCTATGAACTATCCGTACTATGTGGATTGATGGTAGGTTTGAGGCCTATTAACGTCTCCCAATACTTACATCCTAAGGATGAACTATTGAGTAAAGGTTGAGGCTCCGGTCCATCAAAACTAGGAACTTCCCTAGAACTAAAAGGAGTGTTGTGATTACAATTCAAGCCTACTTCCTCTAGTTTTGTTTTGTTCAAAGGTTCTACCTCTATCGGGGTTCCTAAAGTCTTTTCTACTTCTTTCGGGTAAGTCACGGGCGGTGTGTATTCCTCAAATAACGGTAGGGTTTGTGTGGTACTCTCAGGGCTTGTAACTCCTACCTTATTATCCATCGTACTTAGGCTATCTACATGCTCATCATAATCTAACCATGCCATGCACCTAGGTACCTGTACCCTAACCATATCATCCCCAACTATTTGAGCATTTGGATTTGCTATTGTTTCATCAGAAATAGCGCTTGTTGGGTTGCTACATTTTTTATCATATTAGGCACAATCCTCTATGGCATACCATGCTCCTATATCACTAAACTTCCTAAGATCCCCTTCTGCTGTCAAATTGATGATATGGCGGGATAACGAGTCAAGATGTTTAAGAAAGATTTCAATTAGGGTCCATATACTAAGGCCATGATTCGGGACTTTTCGGATTACGTCTTTGAAATGAGTCCACGAATCGTAGAGAGATTCATCTTGATGTTGTTGGAACACCAAGAGTTGATCACGGAAGAATACATCAAACCTACCTACGCTAGAATAACCATACCTATTCATTATAATTTACAAATGTTACGAACAAAGGGCACAAAGAAAAAGATAGACTACAAGAAAGCTAATATACAGAAATTTAAGTCTCACTTGAAAGGATTCAAGCGAGTAGAACTAAGTTAAACTATGATCAAAACCTAACAATTCCCCACGCAGCGGCACCAAAAACTTGATGTGGTTGTCGTAAGGGACTTCTACAAGAAGTTTTACAACTCCCTAGGCAGAGTACCTAACCGTTGTAGTATAGGCAAGACTCGGGGGTTGTTATCGTTCTCTAGGGGAATAGGTTGGGAAGGCTTGATCACGGTCTAACAAAATTCTAGGGGTTGAGAGAAGATTCTTTTTGTATTTTTATATTTATAAGAAAGCATGTAAATCACATGGTTTGAGAGATTGGTTTTGTTTTAGCTATTAAACTAAATAATAACAACGCTAATGGTGATAACAATATAATAAAAGATTATGTTTATTTAATCATGTATTACTCCCTAGATTGCTTTTCCTAGTGTTGTTGCTTTGTCACACTTGTGATGATTTATGTAATTATTTTCTAAGTCATGAACGAATTACACGAACCCACTATCTAGTTAATATTCCGTTAAGGCAACACACAAGTAAGGTAGTATGAAGACTATTACAAGGCCCCTAAGAGTATATTAAATGCAATTGAAATATATTATGAGTAGATCAACTATATAAGGGGCAAGGTAGTATGAAGACTGTTACCCGATGGTATCATTTCTACATAATTATGTTTTCCTTGACATATCAACAACGATACAGACAAAAGATGATTTTCTAAGACCTAACATGCATATTCATCACAAGAAGCAACATCATTAAGATCTACATCCTAGGTTTCATACAATCATAAATAAACACAATAGAAGGTTTAGCCAAGCATGTTAAAGATAAAGTAAGAACAGATAAGAATCACACAACAAGACATATTGAATGATTAAGATAGTCTTACTTGATTAAAACATGAATTGAAAGAAGTACAATAGGGTTTTGAGGCCCTAAAATCGTCCCTAACAGCTGCTAAATAAACTAGGGTTCGTCCATTTCTTTTACTCTAAAGTTACACACTTAAAACGCTAAAAACAGATTTGTATATATAGGAAAATCGTTGTGACGGCGTTGCGTGTTACTCGTGACGTCGTCATGAATAGAATATTCTAGATAATGGGCTGGGTCATACATTTTGACGCCGTTTGGAAATCTTGTAACGTCGTCTTGAGATGGGTTGTAACGGTATCACATGTAATCTGTGATGCCGTCTCTAGCTTCTGAGTAGAAATTCTTGAGAGATGTTGGTTTAGGTCCGTAGTCTTGTCTGTTTCTTCTCCAAATGAGCCCAAGTCACGTGTATTTCCTCCAAATGCCTTCCAAATGTTGAATACCTGAAAAGGAACGATTAAGTACCTATTTTGGGCACAAATACACGATTTAGGGGGTTAAACGACCCCGAAAAAGTATATAAAATGACACCTCATCAAATACCCCTACACTTGGGATTTGCTTGTCCTCAAGCAAATGGGCTTTTCTACCTAGACCATAGCAATATGAGGGTCATTTTACCTACTCTTTAAAAGTATTTTACAACACAATCTTCTAGACCTTGTAATTAAAAGCACGGAAAGTATATACTAGCACCTCACATAAGTGTTTGGGATTCTCTCTTTCACTTGGGTGTATAATAAATTATAACCAAAGGGGGAAACAGAAAATTAACACTCATTACCTGTCATAGCATATAAATTACCATAGGCTTTGTAAAGGATCAAGCCTCCACCACTAGGCGCAAGCATTATTCATTACTATCTAGGAGATCTTTTTAAAGGATTATGGGGTGTAGGTGTAAGATAACATATAATGGAAACGAAAACATATGGGATACATTTGGTTGGCTTTGGGTGAATTTGGAGTGGAAGGGTCAGCTAATTATTTACACGAATACACTCTGGGTTTGTTGCTAAGCCAAGACTCGGACGAAGATAAACAAACTCTAAACAACTCTACATCAATCTCTTTCTTTTTCTTTTCTATTTTTTTAATAACATAATACATCATAACTTGGGGTTTACAACACGTACCCCTACACTTGAGCTTTTTAGATACTCGATTATTTACAATCTAACTAATGACCCGATATAAGGTGGATCAAAATAACATGGAGATCATCTAACAAATGTATGGGGATATTGACTTAACTTTTCTTCCCCATTCTTCCGTAAAATAAATACTACCATAAATCCCAATCGTCCCAAAACTGTATTTACAAGGATAAGGACTTAGCAACCGTGTACTCAAATATTTAACTTGGGTTAAAACACAATAATGTACTAAAAGCGAGTACATACAAGGTAGGCTAAGGCGATTTGGGTGTAACGATTGGTTTAAGGGTTAATAATGCTCTTCATTAATAGTCTGGCTTAACCAAAAAATTACAAGAACTGTAAAAAAGGATAGGCTCGGAGGGTTGTACTAGGGGTATCCTGCACTAAAGGTGAGTGCATGGAAAGGGTGTGGGATAGTTATATGATCGGTGTGACCATCATAACAATTACAGGTTTAAAACACGGGTTAATCCTAATGCCTCTTACCAAGCAAATCCTAATACTCACTATGCGGTCTCGGGATCCATCACAATAACAAGTTCTAGAATTTAATATGCTACTGGTACACTCTCCTAATCCTAAAGTAACCAATACCAATGCTTCAAAAAAGGCAACAAAACCACGCATACACATCCGTTATGACGAAATAGACACACATGATTGCTTACTCCTTAACTCGAATAAGCTAAAGGTATAATATCTAAGGGCGAACCTCACATTTTGGGGGTAGAATTTGAGGGTTTTTGTGCTAGTAATATAAATTCATATCCATGAGACGCTATTAATACTCGGTTTTCGTCGGTATGTGTCTTAAAAAATTTAAAATTTTGGTCAAAATTACCTCTTATGCTATGTTTCGATATATTACCCATCATTTTAAGGACAAAGCAAATGGCAAATGAAAGAATAGTTTTTAAGGATTATTTTCCCCCCTACAGTTAAGTTGAACATTGTCCCCAATGTTCTATAGAAGTACCCGTAAAAATAAAGGGAAAAGAAAACAAGTAAAAAAAACTAGTACTCCCCTGGTTTGCTCAATAATGGAGAAGAAACATGCGATAACTGGTTAAATCGTCCTCCAAGAATTGTCCAATGAAAATTCCTAAGAACTTCCAAGCTTCTTCTCATCAAATATAACTTGTAATCAAAGACAAAGACAACTACACCAAGCATAAAATGTGCGATATACAAATATACAATATGAATTTAGGGTTTGACTCGATTAAGCAGTAAAGATAGGATGACAGAATTGTCAAACTCATTGGTTTTGCAGGTTTATAACAGAAGAGTACATATTTTAAATGTTATGCAAGTTTTATTTTCAAAAATAATTAAAAACTTTAAGTTTTCTGGACCTGGGCGTTTGACGCCATCAGGAAAATCCTGACCCCGTCACAGGTGTCATGGTGACGGCATCGCGTATAAATCGTGACGCCGTCTCCACACTCTGTGAAAACTTATTTTTCATTTTTGATGAAAAATTCCCTGTACTCATTCTTATAAGTTATTTTCATGTACAAAATGCTGCATAAAAACCTGAGAATTAATAATTCAATCATATGACTCGAAACTGACACGAATTAATCTAAACAATTTATTTCAAATGTTAGAATTTGGTTTTAAAAACCGGATATTTCCCCTACACTTATTTTATTGCAAAATACCTTTGATTGCAAATAAGACGAAGTTACAAACAAACAAAGCATGATTACAAACTAATTCAAACATAATAAAACAAACTATAAATATTTAAAACACACAAGACACTCTTAATATGCGGGAAAAGTAAATATTGGGTTGCCTCCCAAAAAGCGCTTGTTTTTGTTTGAGTCACGAGTCTGACTCTACGCTTATTTGACGCGTAAAGGGTGGGTCTCCCCTACACTTAAGGTCAAGTGCGGGTGATAGTAGCGATACATACCATCATGATGAGAAAGAGCCATACGTTGAGAAATTTATTGTTCAAGAATAGGCTTTAAACGGTGTGCTTCTAGAATTCTACCTCTCTCTACTTCATTTGGCCTATCGAATAAACTAAGTTCTTCTCTTAGAGGAGAAACTTCCTCAGATTCTAATCCCCAATCATCATCAAACATCTTCTAATTTGAAATATCAACACCTAGGGATATAATTTTTCCTAATAAACCCGGTTTAAATCCATAATGTCTCTTAGGGTCATTTATACCTGGGTTATAATAACTATACACACCCTTAGGATGAGAATTTGCCACGTGAGGTGAAGGCGGTGTTTGAGGTGTTAAATAATCTACTACCTTCATCCTAGAACTATCCGGACTATGTGGTTTGATGGGTGGTTCAAGGCCTATTACGTCTCCTATACTTACATCTAAGGATGGACTATTGAGTAAAGGTTGAGGCTCCGGTCCATCAAAACTAGGAACTTTCCCTAGAACTAAGAGGAGTGTTGTGATTACAATTCAAGCCTACTTCCTCTAGTTTTGTTTTGTTCAAAGGTTCTACCTCTATCGGGGTTCCTAAAGTCTTTTCTACTTCTTCCGGGTAAGTCACGGGCGGTGTGTATTCCTCAAATGACGGTAGGGTTTGTGTGGTACTCTCAGGGCTTGTAACTCCTACCTCATTATCCATCGTACTTAGGCTATCTACATGCTCATCATAATCTAACCATGCCATGCACCTAGGTACCTGTACCCTAACCATATCATCCCCAACTATTTGAGCATTTGGATTTGCTATTGTTTCATCAGAAATAGCGCTTGTTGGGTTGCTACATTTTTTTATCATATTGGGCACAATCCTCTATGGCATACCATGCTCCTATATCACTAAACTTCCTAAGATCCCCTTCTGCTGTCAAATTGATGATATGACGGGATAACGAGTCGAGATGTTTAAGAAAGATTTCAATTAGGGTCCATATACTAAGGCCATGATTCGGGACTTTTCGGATTATGTCTTTGAAACGAGTCCACGAATCGTAGAGAGATTCATCTTGATGTTGTTGGAACACCAAGAGTTGATTACGAAAGAATACATCAAACCTACCTACGCTAGAATAACCATACCTATTCATTATAATTTACAAATGTTACGAACAAAGGGCACAAAGAAAAAGATAGACTACAAGAAAGCTAATATACAGAAATTAAAGTCTCACTTAAAAGGATTCAAGCGAGTAGAACTAAGTTAAACTATGATCAAAACCTAACAATTCCCCACGCAGCGGCGCCAAAAACTTGATGTGGTTGTCGTAAGGGACTTCTACAAGAAGTTTTACAACTCCCTAGGCAGAGTACCTAATCGTTGTAGTATTAGTATAGGCAAGGCTCGGGGGTTGTTATCGTTCTCTAGGGGAATAGGTTGGGAAGGCTTGATCACGCGCTAACAAAATTCTAGGGGTTGAGAGAAGATTCTTTTTGTATTTTTATATTTATAAGAAAGCATGTAAATCACATGGTTTGAGAGATTGGTTTGGTTTTAGCTATTAAACTAAATAACAATCTACGCTAATGGTGATAACAATATAATAAAAGATTGTGTTAATTTAATCATGTATTAATCCCTAGATTGCTTCTCATAGTGTTGTTGCTTTGTCACACTTGTGATGATCTATGTAACTATTTCCTAAGTCATGAACGTATTACACAAACCCGCTAACTATTTAATATTCCGTTGAGGCAAAACACAAAGTAAGGTAGTATGAAGACTATTACCCAGCCCCCAAGAGTATATTAAATGCATTTGAAATATATTAAAAGTGGATCAACCATATTAAGGGGCAATGTAGTATGAAGACTGTTACCCGATGGTATCCTTTCTACACAATCATGTTTTCCTAGACATATCAACAGTGATACTACAAAGTGGTTTTTTTAAGGACTAAACATGCATATTCATCACAAGACGCAACACCACTAAGATCTACATCGTAGGTTTCATACAATCTAATAAACCACAATAGAGGTTTAGCCAAGCATGGAGTGAAGCAAGAACAATAATGAATCAAACAACACATAGACATATTGAATGATTAAGATAATCTTACTTGATTAAAACATGAATTAAAGAGAATACAATAGGGTTTAGAGGTCCTAAAATCGTCCCTAACAGTTGCTATTTTTACTCTAAAGCTACACACTTA
Organism: Tanacetum coccineum; assembly: GCA_026074375.1. Taxonomy (NCBI): domain Eukaryota; kingdom Viridiplantae; phylum Streptophyta; class Magnoliopsida; order Asterales; family Asteraceae; genus Tanacetum; species Tanacetum coccineum. The sequence goes on along the minus strand of BQNB010021989.1, from coordinate 26,013 downwards.
AAACCCTAAAAACGGATTTTTATATATAGGAAAATCGTTGTGACGGCGTCGCGTGTTAATCGTGACGCGTCACAAACGATCCTTTCGTATATATAAAAATATCCGTTGATAGGGTTTTAAGTGTGTTAGCTTTAGAGTAAAATAGCAATTGTTAGGGACGATTTTAGGACCTTTAAAACCCTATTGTATTCTCATTTAATTCATGTTTAATCAAGTAGATTTTCTTAACTCATTCAATATGTCTATGTGTTGTTTGATTCAGTATTGTTCTTGCTTCACTCCATGCTTGGGGCTAAACTTCTATTTGTGTTTATTTATGATTGTATGAAACCTAGGATGTAGATCTTAGTGGTGTTGTTCTTGTGATGAATATGCATGTTAGGTCTTAGAAAACCAGCTTTTGTCTGTATCGCTGTTGATATGTCTAGGAAAACATGATTGTGTAGAAAGGATACCATCGGGTAACAGTCTTCATACTACCTTGCCCCTTATATGGTTGATCCACTCTTAATATATTTCAAATGCATTTAATATACTCTTAGGGGCCTTGTAATAGTCTTCATACTACCTTACTTGTGCGTTGCCCTAACGGAATATTAAATAGACAGCGGGTTCGTGTAATTCGTTCATGGGCTTTGTAATAATTACCATAGATCATCACAAGTGTGACAAGCAACAACACTAGAGAAAGCAATCTAGGGAGAATAATGGATTAAATAAACACAGTGCATTTATTATTTTTTTATCACCACTAGCGTAGTTTTTATTTAGTTTAATAGCTATAAACTAACCAAACCTCTCCAATATATGATTTTTTACTGCTTTCAAAAAACCATAAAAACACAAAAAGGATTCTTCGTCTGAAACCCCTTAGAATATTGTTAGACGTGATCAAGCCTTCCCAATCAATATTCCCTCAGAGAACGATAACAACCCCGGAGTATTGCCTATATTACACTTACAACGATAGGTACATGCCTAGGAGTTGTAAAACATTATAGTAGAAGTCCCTTACGACAACCGCAACAAGTTTTTGGCGTCGCTGCCGGGGATTAGATAGGTTTTGATCATAGTTTAACTTAGTTCTACTTGATTGAATCCTTTCAAGTAAGACTTTAATTTCCTGTCCAATTAGCTTTCTTGTAGCCTATCTTTTTCTTTGTGCCTTTTGTTCGTAACATTTGTAAATTTGTAAATTATAATGATTGGTATTGGTATTTCTAGCATAGGTAAGTTTGATGGCATTTCTTCCGTAATAACTTTGGTGTTCCAACAACATCTAGATGCATTCTCTACAGATTCGTGGACTCGTTTCAAAGACGTAATCCGAAAAGTCCTAAATCATGGCCTTAGTATATGAACCCTAATTGAAATCTTTTTTAAACATCTTGACTCGTTATCCCATCATATCATCAATTTGACAACAGAAGCGGATCTTAGGAAGTTTAGTGATATAGGAGCAAGGGTATTTTTTGCTATTAGAGGATTTTATTCATTTGGATAAAAAAAATGTAGCACCAACAAGCGCTATTTTCTGATTGAAACAATAGCAACCAAAATGCTCAAATAGTTGGGGATGATATTTGGTTTAGGGTACAGTACCTAGGTACATGGCATGGTTAGATAATAAATAAGCTTTGTAGATAGCCTAAGTACGATGGATAATGAGGTAGGAGTTACAAGCCCTGAGAGTACCACACAAACCCTACCGTCATTTGAGGAATACACACCGCCTGTGACTTACCCGGAAGAAGTAGAAAAGACTTTAGGAACCCAGATAGAGGTAGAACCTTTGAACGAAACAAAACTAGAGGAAGTAGGCTTGAATTGTAATCACAACACTCCTTCTAGTTCTAGGGAAGTTCCTAGTTTTGATGGACCGGAGCCTCAACCTTTACTCAATAGTCCATCCTTAGATGTAAGTCTAGGAGACGTAATAGGCCCCGAACCACCCATCAAACCACATAGTTTGGATAGTTCTAGGATGAAGGTAGTAGAATATTTAACAACTCAAACACCACCTTCACCTCACGTGGCAAATTCCCATCCTAAGGGTGTGTATAGTTATTATAACACATGTATAGATGACCCTAAGAGACATTATGAATTTAAATCGGGTTTATTAGGAAAAAGTGTATCCCTAGGTGTTGATATTTCAAATTGGGAGATGTTTGATGATGATTGGGGATTAGAATCTAAGGATGTTTCTCCTCTAGGAGAAGAACTTAGTTTATTTGATAGGCCAAATGAAGTAGAGAGAGGTATAATTCTAGAAGCACGCCGTTTAGAGTCTATTATTCAACAACAAATTTCTTAACGTATGGCTCCTTCTCATCACGATGGTATGTATCGTTACTATCACCCCCACATGAACTCAAGTGTAGGGGAACCCTCCTCTTTATCTGTTAAATAAGGGTAGAGTCAGGCTCGTGACTCGAACAAAAACAAGCGCTATTTACTTTTCTCGTATATTAGGAGTGTCTTGTGTTTTAATTCTTTATTGTTTGTTTTATTATGTTTGAATTAGTTGTAATCATGCTTTGTTTGTTTGTAACTTCGTCTTATCTGCAATCAAAGGTATTTTGCAACAAGATAAGCGCAGGGGAAATATCTGGTTTTTAGAACCAAATTCAAACATTTAAAATAAATTGTTTAGATTAATTCGCGTCAGTTTTGAGTCATATGATTGAATTGTTAATTCTCAGGTTGTTATGCAGCATTTTGTACAGGAAAATAACTTATAAGAATGAGTGCAAGAATTTTTTCATCAAAAACAAAAATTTCGTTTTCACAGAACGTGGAGACGGCGTCACGATTTACACACGACGCCGTCACCATGAAACCTGTGACGGGGTCAGGATTCTCCTGACGGCGTCAAACGCCCAGGTCCAGAAAACTATTTTTTTTCTAGTATTTCTGAAAAACAAATGCGCAACATTTAAAATCTGTAATTCTTTTGTAAACCTGCAGAAAAACCTATGATTATATCATTACTCTCATCCTATCTTTACTGCTTTCGTAGAGTCGAAACCCTAAACTCTTGTTGTATATGTATCTATCCCGCCGATTTTATGCTTGGTGTAGTTGTCTTTATCTTTGATTACAGGTTATATTTGATGAGAAGAAGCTTGGAAATTCTTAGGAAGTTTCATTGGATAATTCTTGGAGGACGATTTAACAAGTTATCGCATGTTTCTTCTCCATTATTGAGCAAACCAGGGGAGTACTAGTTTCTTTTACTTGTTTTCTTTTCCCTTTATTTGTTTTTACGGGTACTTCTATAGAACATTGGGGACAATGTTCAACTTAAGTGTAGGGGGAAAATAAGCCTTAGAAACTATTCCTTCATTTGCCATTTCCTTGTTCCTTAAAATGATGGGTAATATATCGAAACATAACATAAAAAGCTAATTTTGACCTAAATTTAAAAAAATTTATGACACATACCGACGAAAACCGAGTATTAATAGCGTTTCATGGATAGGAATGTATATGACTAGAACAAAAAACCCTCAAAATTTCACCCCAAAAATGTGAGGTTCGCCTTTAGATCTTTAGGAATGCGGGTATCCATTATTGATATCCAAGATAGTTTATACCTTTAGCTTGTTCGATTTAAGGTTCGAATGCAGACATATGTGTCTATTCCGTCGTTACGGATGTGTATGTATGATCTAGGTCGCCTTTTCTGGAACATTGGTATCGGTATTAAATTATATGAGTGTACCGGTAGTATATTAAATTCTGGAACTTTTTTATGATGCATTCTGAGACCGCATAGTGAGTATTAGGATTTTCTAGATAAGAGGCACTAGGATTAACCCATGTTTTAAACCTGTAATTGTTATTATGGTCACACCGATCATGTAACTATCCCATACCCTTGCCATGCACTCACTTTTAGTGTAGGATACCCCTAGTACAACCCTCCGAGCCTATCCTTTTTTCACAGTTCTCGTAATTTTCTGGTTAAGCTGGACTATTAATGACGAACATTGTCACCCATAAACCAATTGTAACACCCAAATCGCCTTAGCCTTCCTTGTATATACTCACCTTTAGTACGTTGTTGCTAAGTTCTTATCCTTGTAAATACTGTTTTGGGATGATTAGGATTCATGGTAGTATTTATTTCATGGAAGAATGGGGAAGAAAAGTTAAGTTAATACCATAATACGTTTGTTAGATGATCTCCATGTTATTTTGATCCACCTCAAATCGGGTCATAGAATAGTTTATTTGAAAAGTATGTAAAAGCTCAAGTGTAGAGGTACGTGTTATAAACCCCAAGTTATGATGTATTATGTTATTAAAAAATATATAAAAGAAAAAGAAAGAGATTGATGTAAAGTTGTGTAGAGTTTGTATATCTTCGTCCGAGTCTTGGCTTAGCAACCAAACCAAC
>BQNB010021989.1:0-19587 GCA_026074375.1 Tanacetum coccineum | reverse complement strand
GTTGACTTCAGTTGGCTATTTCGCATAAAACTGTTACGAGTTAACCGGGAGTTTGATGGAGTTTTGAGTTCATAAATGAATCCCTTTCGATTCGTTTTTCTGTTTTAGAGTGGTTTTGAGGTTTTCAGTGCTTTCCGGGAAGTTTTCCCACGTCTAGCAAAAAATCGTCATGCAGCGCGTACTGGCCCGACAGTTTAATTGGGAATGAGTTTAATGAATTTGGGAATGTGTTAATGGGTTTATTTATTTTATACATTCATAGTGATAAATTAACGTTGATTTAAAAACGTAAATCGTGAGAGTGAGATTTGAAAGTTATCAGAAAACGATTGTTTTCGCGAAATTCGATAAAAGACTGTAGCGGTCGTAAAAAGGTGAAAATTTTTGGTAGAATATGAGTTGTTAAACCCTATTTTGTGTTTTGGAGTGTTTTAAAATGGATGAGTATGGTTCGGTTGAGTTTTGTCAAAAATTCATGCTTTCGGTCCGGAGTCGGCCGGCAATGGCTCAAAATGGATTTTGTAGCAATTTAATGTGATAAGTGTCATGTAAATAACCCAGGTTTATGGAAAAATGATTTTAAACGCAATAAAAATATTAACTAAGTTCGGTTGGCGTTTTAAATAGATGAAAATTTAGTTTTTAAGTGATCCCGACACAAAAAGGAAAACCCAAGACCTTCCTTGGATCCAATTTTGGACGCCTAGGGGATAAGGGGACAAGAGGGCTAAAATTTTGCTATAGTGTCTTGCATAGTACCCTTATATTCTTCCACCACCTCAACCATTTCACATACATGCATCATTTGGAAATCAAAACAAAAAATTTCCATCTCTCTTCTCTCTCTCTAATCGGACAAACCACAAGGAAGTAAGAAACAAAGATTTTGAAGATTTTCTCAAGAACACGGGTTAAGAATATATTATTGGGTTGATAGCTAGTAGTTTCGGGTTGTAGAAACAAGGTTTTGAGTTTTATTCGCTCGTCACGACCGAACCAAACTCGTCAAACAAGTAAGTTTTTCAAAAACTTTGATTTAAAGTTGTACTTTTATGATTATGGTGATGTCTGAACACTAGTTGTACAAGTTGATCGTCAAAAAGGTCGAAACTTGAAAGCGAAAATGAAAAAGGGGTGTTTGTGCGTCGATTTGAAAGGAAAAAGGAAACAAGGATTTAAAAGTTTGAATGTTAAGGTTGTTGTGGTAATTTTTCTTTTGTTAAAATGCTTATTTTGGGCTTATTATCAAGTGTTGCTTATTAAAAAGCTAGGGAATAGCTTATTTGATGATTCGGTTTGGGTTGTTTCGGTGTGGGTTCGGCCCAACCGGCCCGTTTGGTTTGTTTCGGCCCAACCCGTGTGTGGTTGTGGACTTCGGTGTGGGCTCAGCCCAACCAAAGGGTTCGTTTGGTTGTTTTGGCCCGACACAAGAAATGGGCTCGGCCCACTTGGTTTTGGATTTGATTTTTGGATTTCGGCTTATATAAAAAAGCTTATAGCTTATTTAGTTTTCGGCTTATGTAATAAGCTTATAGCTTATTTGGTTTTCGGCTTATGTAATAAGCTTATAGCTTATTTAGTTTTCGGCTTATATAAAAATCTTATAGCTTATTTGGTTTTCGGTGTTAGTCGAGCTTATAGCTCACTTTGTTTCGGCTTAATGGGCTTAAGGCCCATTGGGTTTCGATTTGTATTTTGGACTTATGTCGAAAGGTATGGACTAAGTTTTGCTATCGGGCTAAGTACTTAAGACCTTAATGGGCCATAAGGCCCAATAACAAGTAAATGGGTTAGTGGACTTGTAAATGGACTAATGGTTTTGGTTTGGACTAAGATGGATTTTGTTGGACTTGCCGAATGTAATTGGATAATTTTGCTATGGTTGGATAAAAGTGTTGAAATTATTGATTTTCTTATTTTGTCGGCAAACGATAAGACCGTGAAAAGTGTTTGGGATTAAGGTTTAAAAACCTTGGAAAAAGTCATATAGACATACGGGTCATGCTGAATTTTTGAAAGAGGTTTATACTTAGAAAATTTGCTTAAAAGGAATAAATTTCCAAGATTTTAATAATAATGAATTGTTTTACTTCAAAATTTACTACAAGACGAAAGATGTATTTTCTCTGAGCATTCTTAAATATTCAACATTGTAAACGTTGTGTCCATTTGAATTGAAGGTTTAAAGGACGAGTTTTATGAAAGATTAAGTGTCGAGGTAAAAGTCATTGGACATGGACATATTGAAATGACGAGACGTTGTAATTACCCCGTTAGCCCGATAATAAGACAAAAATAATAATAAAATATTATTATTTTATTTAAATTATTGAATACTTATATATATATATATATATATATATATAAATAAATATATATATATCGTATCGGTTACGGAAATGTTAATTTATTTATTCTCGATTCTTGAGTTCTTGCTAAATTCTTTTTCATCGGATTTTCGCAGAGTATTTTAGCCGACTGTTTTGTTCTATCGATTAAGGGTGCCTTGAGTGAATTGTATTTATATCACACTTTGCCCAAATGTTTTGAGTCGTTTTTGCGTAATTACCACACAACCATAATATGAGATAAAGTTTTGATAATGAGACAAGGTCTTGGTAATGTGATAACAGTTTTTGTGATGAGTTAACTGATTTGAAATAAGTTAACGATATGAGATAACGAGTTGGAATGATATGAAGTGAAATGGGATTTTGGGATGAAAATGAAAATTTTGTGTGAGTAGAGACGAAACACTTGTACAATAAGATAATTTTGTACGAGTATTAATAAAGTGAATATATATTAGATCGTTTCCGGGTACCATCGTGCGCTTGCATAGAGATTGTTTGTGCCTTGCCTTATTTGAGTTTGTGTGGTTGCTTTTGATTGCTGATTGAGGTGAGTTCTCGTAGCCCCACTTTTTATTGTTTTTTCGTTGGGGGAAAATGATGCTCAAATGTGTTTTGAAATGTTTTGAATTGAACTGTGCGAAATGTGGTTTTATTTTTGGGACAAGCTATGTGCTTATGACTGCTATGTGAATATATGTGTTGCATGATTGTTGGATTGGTTGGGTACACCTACCCTACTTTTGTGTGATTATTAGATCGACTAGGTATGCCTACCCTAATTTTATATGATTATTGGAGCAGCTGGGTACGCCTACCCTAGTATGTGTGAGGTCTTGCCCTAATCTAGTGCTCCAACTAGTAGGCCCTTTAGGTGCGTAAGTAACATATGGTGATTGATTGAATGAGTTGGTTGCATATATATTCACTGTCATATTGCACTATTGTCCATTGTTTTGAAATATTGGCACAGCTTGTAAAATTTATGTAAACCCAAGTCTCAACTTGTAAAATTTATGTAAACCCAAGTTTCATTTCTTGTAAATTGTAAAGTGTATTAAAAAACACAACGTAATCGTAAAAAAACATACGAAAGCATAAAAAACGGACAAAAACATAAAAAATGGACGAAGACGTAAAAAACTAGACGAAAACGTAGGAAACCGGGCGAAAACGAAAAAAACAAGCGAAAATGTAAAAAACAGGCGCAAACGTAAAAAACCATACGTAATCGTAAAAAACAGACGAAATCGTAAAAAACGTACGAAAACGTAAAAAAACGTGCCAAAACGTAAAAAACAGGCGAAAGCGTAAGAAACCGAACGAAAACATAAAAAAGGGCGAAAACGTAAAAAACAAACGAAAACCTAAAAAAGATGAAAACGTAAAAACAGACGAAATCATAAAAAACGGACGAAAACGTAAAAAACGTAGGAAAACGTAAAAAAGCGTGCGAAAACGTAAAAAACGAGCGAGAACGTAAAAACAGACGAAAGCGTAAGAAACCGAACGAAAACGTAAAAAACGGGCGAAAACGTAAAAAAAGGGCGAAAACATAAAAAACTGACGAAACCGTAAAAAATAGATGAAAACCAGACGAAATCGTAAAAAAACGGACGAAAACGTAAAAAACGTGCGAAAACGTAAAAAAACGTGCGAAAACGTAAAGAGCCCATAACAAAATAAGGATGGGGCAAAAAACACCCATAACTTTTAAAAAAGTGTCAAAAAACGCCAAAAAGTTGCTATTTGGGCAACTTTTGCCACCTCTTGATATTATCAAACGACTCAAAACTATTTCAGCAAAAGATGATATTTTTTTACTTGTCAAGATTTATGTATGTATGAGAACTCATTACTATCTCTTTTAACCACATAAGGCTTTTATGAGAAAACCATTTTACATAGTTTTCGAAAGACAATTTCATAGTTTATAAAAGGATTTAGCAACCTGTTATTTAATCACAACTATATGTTCCTTAAACTAATTTTTGAAATGTAATGTAGCATTAGATCTGATAAAACCCAAAAACCATGTCATGGACCAAGTAAAACTAAACTTGCATATGGCCAACTTTGAAACACATTTATGTTATGATGCAAATCCACAAGGACACTACATGTTGTTCATTTGAAATTAACCAGAACCCAGTGCATGACATGCTATATACTTCCGTTAAATTTCGTTTCGATGATCTGTCAGGATCAAAAATATGGTGTCTATATGGAAATTACTCTAGTTTATGTTTAAGTTAAAACACAAGGACTAAAAGTGTAATTAGTCTAAAGTGTCCTTGTGTTTTACCTATAAATACTTCTCGCTAATCAACATTAGAGGGTGAAGCTCACATTTGTAATTTCCTTTTCATTTTACATTTTAATAAAACTTGAAAATTAGAAAAAAGCTCTATCCTCATCATTATGGCTTATTATTATTTTGAGCTTCCCCGACCTCCCGAGATCGTGAATCGAGAAACCTCACAAGTGGTATCAGAGCTGCAAAGGCGATTTGTGATGTTTTGGCTTATTCAGATTCAGCATATTACGTAGCTTTTTTGGTCTTATTCAGTCCAGATTCGGTTATTCTGTTCAGTTCAGCTTATTCGAGCTTATTCAGTCTATTCGGTTATCCAGCTTTACTTCAACAATTTATTAGTCTTAACAGCTTATTAAACTTTCGACATGTGTGAGTCTATCGAGTTTGGCTGCTTACGGTTTTATCGTAAAATCAAACTCAATCAGACTCAGTGATAAATGTGTTTAAACACAATTTCAGAACTGGTAGCATCAATTTCGGAAGTCAAATTCGACGTTGACTTTTGGTCAACGATTAAACTCGATATCTTAACTGCTTCAAAGATCAGATCTCATTGAAATTGGAATAGAGAAGAGATGAACAGATCTATACTAAATTGCTACAAACTGCTACAATGACTGATGTACAAAGACTTATGAACAAAATTCGATATCAAGGTAAATTCGACATGACAAATTTGACAGATATCGAAATTCAGTCACACAGCGATGATAGTTGATCGAGTCATACTATATCGAAAATGAAGGAGAAAGAACAGATCATTTTAACAAAAAAAATCACAACTCCTCACCTTTACTACTCCATCACAGTCAACATCTCAACAAAATCAATTAACCACAACCAAATCCAAACTATCCTATCCCATGCTCTTTACAAACAAATCAAACATCCTCTCCATCGTACAAGACTCAAAAACTAATCAAAAATACAAAAATGATCTCAAATTCTCTTTCGTGTTGAATTTCAATGTTGTGACCTTTTAAAGATCAAAAACACGTAAAGAAAGTTCATCATCGATCTATCTATGTAAACTTCAAGCTTATTTGTTATTTGAAAGCTTCAAAAGAGTGCACAACAACAAGGATGTTATCATTAACTCTTAGTTTTGTTGTTCAAAAACGCAAAACAAGAAAAGAAAAACCTACCAGAGATCTTTTAACAAAACCTTAAAGCCGAGAAGATACAAGAAATTGTTAATCTTTTGGTTCATGGGTCATCGAGTTTGATGTGAATTTCCTTGTTAAGGGAGATATAAATATCGATGAGATTTCTTAATTACTTAATCGAATAAGGAGATAAGGTGGGATTTGGTAGTAGCAGATTTTTGTTCTTGTGGCTATGAAACGAGTAGAAGGAGATGGGGGCGGGTGAATGATAACTGTGTGTTATTAGGTTTTGATAGAACATTAGGGTTACATTGTTATATATTAGGCTATTTAAGTTGTGTTAGGCCTTAAACCGAATTAAACCAGGGCAGGTAAGAGATATTGATTGGGCTGAAAGAATATAGACAGGCATGGGTTGAATTAATTGTTTTGCAAAAATTGAATTTTGTGCTTAAAATGCTATAAGGCCGAAGTTTGGAAAGCAATTGTTTCTCGAAAACAAAAACATCACTTATTGCTTAAAACAATCTGTATCAAAGATTCACGAAAACCGTTAAAAAAGGCTATTCTCAGGATTTAACCTTAAGAATTGATTATGGGGATGATTTGTTATCATTTATTTGAAGTTGAAGTGGAATTTCACGGGTGCGTGTACTTATCATATCTTAAAAGTCGGGGTTGGTTGGATGATGACTTTTAAAGATAACTTGTTCGAGCTTATAACCGGTGTTGATGAAAACTTGTCAAATCTAGCAATGTGTGATCTATAAACGCAGAAGTTGGTGCTCAATGCGCACATTTGCTATCACTTGAAGGAGTTACGTTGTAGTGCTCAGTGTCTCACATAGTTGAGGATTTGTCAAGAGACTTAGGTCTACTTATACTTCAAGGAATTACGTTGTAGTATTCAGTGTAAGTTTGGAGTCTCGTGGATAGCACAAGACATAAGTCACAAGTTTGTGGTATTCTACTTCAGCATCAAGTTTGTGATACTGCATTTTCTCCATCAGTAATCATTACAAAAAGCCGACAGAATACGAGGTTGGAATTAAATAAGTCTGAGGAGAAGCGACTTCACACATGACTTCTCTATCGAACATTCGGGCGTAACCGAATTATGATTATTTCGATGGTCATCGGATATAATCAGGGGGAAGAGTGTTCGATAGATGCAACAACCAGGGGGAAGAAATGTGTACATCCGGGACTTAATTGACTTTGGTGTATACAACATCCGGGACTTAATTGACTTGGAGTTTCTTACTTCTATGAGTTGTTTGTGTGAAGTATGTGCATGTTCCCCTGAGTGGATTGGCTACTAATCAGCAACAAAGAAGTCAGATTTGCTGCTAAGTGTGGTTTACTTCTTCTTCTACAAATTCCGCTGCGAGCTTAAACCGCTATAGTTAGAAGATTTGTCAACTACATCAAAGTGTCATATTTGCTTCGAATGGCTGTCTGTTTGAGGGGAAGCAGTTTATACGGATTACATTATATTCTCTACAAGTGAAGGAATGATTCAAGCCTAAAGGACATGTTGAGGACAAAGCAACTGCGATTCTTTAGTTTTTGATTGTAGGATACATGTAGTAATTCCATCATGCCTCTATTTGGGGGAAGATTGTTAGGATCAAAAATATGGTGTCTATATGGAAATTACTCTAGTTTATGTTTAAGTTAAAACATAATGACTAAAAGTGTAATTAGTCCAAAGTGTCCTTGTGTTTTACCTATAAATACTCCCCTCTAATCAACATTAAGGGTGAAGCTCACATTTGTAATTGCGTTTTCATTTTAATTTTTATTAAAATTGGAAAATTAGAAAAAAAGCTCTTCTATCATCATATGGCTTTTATTTTTTGAGCTTCCCCGACCTCCCGAGATCGTGAATCGAGAAACCTCACATGTTCTATAACAATCACATTAGTATGTAGCGTCATATCTCTAACTTAATTTAGCCAGAATATTGTATGACTCGCGAACGTTTTGTACGTTATCATTAATGGTGAGTTCTACTTGTAGTTTTATTAGTAATCAATAAGTTTGAGACTATACAATTTACTAAGGACTTTATAAAGTTATCATTATGATTCTAGTATTATGGCGTCGTTGGATTACACGTTGAAAGATATAATATGTCGATCAAACCTTAACTAGGACATGATCGCGAATTTAAAATCGAGCGATGAATATTAGCATGCCCCAAACATAAATTCTGCTACCCTTCTTAAACTTTATCAAATTTTTGTAGACGTATTTTTGAATATAGCTTACCACCTTGTGTGGAAACCGTAGAGGGGGGTGAATACGTTTCTATTAAAAAACTTTAAGATCAAGGATTACATCACTCTTCTACCGGCGGTCCCATATATATATGGGGGCCGCCAAGTATATCAGGGGGCCGCCTAAATTATGGGACCGCCTCCAGAAGAGATTTTTGGACTAGATCTTTTGTATCAAATCACCAATCAAGTTTGACGCAATATGAGAAGTGTCGAGCATAGGTTTACAATAGCTAAATCATATTCTAACAATATAACCACACTCATAATATTTAGCACAAAGAGCTACACAACTTTAACTAACAGGATATACAAAACCATTCACACAATCATAAGCACAATGCAAGTATAAAAGTAAAGCGATAAATGTAAATAAATAAGTAAAGCGAAGGGTAAAAGAAAATGCAAACCGACACGATGATTTATACTGGTTCAGTCACGAAGCTCCTCTTCTCCCTACTCCACTCCTCGAGTATCACAACACAGAGTGTTTCTTAACTAATCAAACAAGCTCCTTTCTGGGAGAAAACTCCTTGTATACCAATGCTTACATTATTTTCTGACACTAAGCTAGATGTCGAGTTCTTCTTCGGGTACAACCAAACCCGTTATGTTTTATGGCCCAACATAACAAACCTTGTGTTTTATGGCCTAAACACATAAACCGCGTCGCTTACATTATTTTTTGACACTAAGCTAGATGTCGAGTCTTAATCTTAGCTAGAACCAATCTACCACTTCACCAATGTATTTTAAGGCCTAAAATACTAACCAACCCACAATCAACCCATCCAAATATATACATCATTTGGATCTACACACTACTAAAGATTGGAAGACATGGACTCGATTTATATGTAACAAATGCCTACAAATGGACTAACTAGGACTACTTACTTCGGATCTTAGAAGACTGACCAATAGTTCTTCTCTTGCACTTAAGGAAAGGAGGAAAGGATAGAAGATTTGATCACATTAAACAAGATTAAACCCAAGTTGAATGAATCAAAGATTTAGAGAGATTTTAGTGGAGATCTAGAGAGTGAAAGAATGAAGAAAAACATGAAATGGGTGTATGAAAATAGTTGGAGGTGAACAACTATTGATAGGAGCTGGAAAAATGCTGTCATGGAAATCGGTGGTCCCAGATATATTAGGGGGCCGCCAGATATTTAAGGGGGCCGCCGGCCTATATAAGGGACCGCCCCGACAGACGCTCCTGTTTTGTCTTTTTGTGGTGACAAACTTGTCTGGTGAAAGTGACAATTGTTTTAGGGGGAAAATGGCTAGATTTGAATTTTGAGATAATTAGTACATAAAACATTTCTTTATAATTCAAAAATATTTTGTCTAATTAATTTTTATGAAATTGTTTTGTCACATTTATAAAAATGTAATGTTTAAGACAAAAACTTATTTCTTTGATCATCCTACAAATTTAATGTTGTTTGTACATACCTTATGTGATTTACGTCGGGTGCAAACAAATGTCGGTGTTGATGTAGACTTGAGACGTCGAGAGATGTATTGATGTAGACTTGAGACCATGTGAGATGTAGATGCATGTATGCATTGATGATTTGTGATTACGAGTAACTTGCGCACTTTACGTTACGTATTACAAGTCACATGTTTGTCATCACCAAAACATAAAAATATCGTATAGATTAAATATCATAATATTTGCACTAACAATCTCCCCCTTTTGATGATGACAAAATATGTAAACTATAGCACATAGTAAAGTTTAAAAGTTACTCGTTTACACTCTCTTCTCCCCCTTTTGTCGAAGCAAAAAGGTATAATGTGGATTATGGTTGGAGCATATAGGTTGGAGGTATGAGAAGAAGGTAAGTGTGTAAGGTAAATATGTTGGAGGAATTAGAAGAAGGTAGGTGCTCCTAGTATATGTAGTGTGAAAGAATGAAAGGAAGGTGGGTGCTCCGTGTATATAGATTGAATATATGAGGAAAAAAGACGTGAGAAATAAAGGTTAAATGTTATTTTGTGTTTCTTGGATAGTTAAGAGGAGGTTATACGAAATGTGAGGAAGACATAAGAAGAAAGTAAGTGCTCCGGGTATATAGGTTGGAGGAATGAAAATGAGGTAGGTGCTTTGAGTGTATATGTTGAAGGAATGAGGAAAAGGTAGGTGCTCCAAGTATATAGGTTAAAGGAATGAGAAGAAACATGAGAAATAAGGTTGAGGTGGTTTTGTGTTTCTTTGATAATTTAGGAGAGGTCATGATAGATGAGAAGAAGGCATGATAGAATTGTAGGTACTTCGAGTATATAAGTAGAAAGTATTAGACGAAACCTGAAGGTTGAAGGTGATTTTGAAGTAGATGAGGTGAAGTATTTGGAGTATGGATGAGCCCTTCATCGTATTTGACAATATCCAATCCTATCTTCCTATAAAGGTGAGCTTGCATCATCCTAGTGAAGTCTTCTATCATCATGGTTTAACCAACTCTATGTTATTTACCCACATATCTCCTAGCTCCCCCTTGCTTATTGCTCCCCTATGATAATATCATTCCTTGTATATTGACTCTAACATATCCATGGATCAATAAATTCACCATCGATGCTCAAGAAGTTCGATGCAAATTTAATGAGTAGAGCACTTGCAAAGTGCTCCACTCGTGTATTGCTAACCCTTGTGTGGGGAACCAAGAAATCAAGATATTGTTGTGCTAAAAACAAGTTAGTATACAAGTGCACATATACATATAGCAAAACATTAGTGGGGAACTAGACATGCACTTCTAGGTTTTATTATTCTAAAGTATGACATTTTGAAAGAGAAAGTAGAAATAGACACAAGTACTCATTATTTTAAAATACAACCTAAATGATAAAATAAAGATTCGAGGTCGTATGTTTACGGAGTAAGAATGGAACGACTTTTAATAAAACGAGAATGGGATTTGATTATTGATTGACACAAAAGAATATTATGGACAATGACTTTCTAGTAAGTAGAGAATGAAACTTAATATCTTGCAAAAATATTTCAATATATATATATAAAATATTTTTATATATATATACATATATATATATATATATATATATATACATATATATATATACTTTAAAAGAATAAAAAGAAAAATAAGACGAGGATGGACGATGTGCTCTTAGTGTGAATGAAGAATGATTCCGGTAGAGCCAAAAAAAGTGGGAAAGGTATGAGCAGTATTAAGAAGGACCGTGTTGGACAGATTGTGGTTGATAGAAAAGATTGATTATCAATTCTTCCATAAAACAATTGATGTGCATATGATCCTATCGAGACAAGGTGGATGATTGGGAATTTAAAGGTTTGTTTGGTGTTTTGTTGGTTGACAATGTTGAGGAACAAAGTAGGATGTGAAATGAGGTAGTAGTTCTTTCATGGTGGAATAATAATGAGAGACTCAACAATGTGGTGACTCAATAACACTTGAAGATTTAATATCTTCTTTATGTTCTCACTTTCTAAGAAAGTGGAAGTTTGAGAAGGAAGTGTAACATTTGCATTTGCAAAATTGACTTAAGTATTTTGGATGAAATAATTAATTTTGTCAAATTGGATATAGTGGAATTTATAATAGTACAAAGACTATTAAAAGGAGAGAAGAAAAAACGTATAGAAGTGAGAAGAAACGTTAGAGATGAGGAGACTCATTAGAAGTGAAAAGGAATTTGAAGTGAGAAGAAACTTTAGAAGTAGAAGGACTTTCCAGAAGTGTAAACGGACTATAAAGTGAGAAGAAAAACGTTTAGGAGTAAGAAGATCGTTCTGGAATTGAGACAAGTGTATGCGAGATGTGGAGGACCAAGGTTTGTATGTGAGGGGATTTATTATGAAGTGATGGATTGTAATTCTATCGATTGTAAGGAATATGTTTGATAATGAGACGCATTTCATTATGAAATTCACTTGACTCTTGAAAACATAAGCAATGATGCTTATGAGTGTTGGGATATAAGGATGACCCATTGATTTATAGAGAGATATTGGGTATAGGTTTAGGTGTGGAGTAAACGTCAACTCATAGCAGAAGAGAGGAAGTGTTAGGTTGTGGAATTAAAAAAAATGAATGGTATTACAAGTTGCTGTCGGCGGTCCCAGATATATCTGGGGGCCGCCAGAATAGATCTGGGGGCCGCCGGACCGCCAAGAGTAGGGATGATTGGGGAAATTGACGAATTTTTCAAAAAGAGTGACATTTTAATTTGCATTTCTCTAATTAAAAATACTTAAAGTACTTCGGATGAAGTAGTTAAGTTGTTACGACACGAAATGGAACACGAACTATAATCGAAACTAGAAGAAAAGAAGAGAACGATTTATGGAATGTGTTCTGTCATTCCTAAACCTTGGCGAAGATAATTTAGCGATTCACGCTTGAGGGGTAAAGAAAGAATGTCGGCGATGTTATCTTTAGTCGCGGCCTTTTCGATGGAGATGTTTCCTTTTGGACCTTGTCCCGAAGGAAATGGTGACGTATCTTCGTGTGTTTCGTACGCAAAAATAATAATAATAATAATAATAAAGAAGAAAACAAACAAAGATGGAGGCGACGAGCTTGACAATGTCAAGACGGATGGTAGTTAACGTGCGATAAACTACACTCACAAAGTTATGTCGCTCTTCTCGAGCATTGCGAATGTTCATAGAATAATCACACGACGAGGTATACGGTTGTCTTAAAGGTAGTAGCGTAAATAGTGGAGAAAAGAGATTAGCCATCTCTATGGTTGAAGAGGTGTGGTTAAGTGAGAAGAAAGCGGTGTGATCGAAAGACAAAGAGTGTTTTCGTCGAAGAGAAAGAATGTTTTCGTCGAAGAGAAATAATGTTTCATCGAAGAGAAATGGAGAGCATTTTAACTAGTGTCGTTGAAAGGCTTGAATAGGGATTTTTGGATATGACCTTTAATGTTTGCGATTGCAAGTTAAAGATACTTGAATATCTCGGATGAAATAGTTAAGTTGTCAAACCTACTTGGAAGGGTATTAGATTTGCATCTAACTTTTCCGTGACAAAGAGTGGATTATTTGGAAGAAAGGGAAATGATGATTAAAGAAATGTGTGAAGGAAGACTCTAGAAGATTTAAGACTATTTTATGACTCTTTTGAAAATTTAGATTAGTGACCCGGACGCGAAGAAAGATATTCTAGTGTGTGAAAATATATACATAGATGTATAAGACATATAAATATAAGCATGCAAGTTTATCTAAGCATGCATCAACACAATAATTAACAAGATTAATGTGCAAAACTATATGACATCTAAACCTTATTTTTCATACATCAACCTAACATAGTGTAGGAGCACAATTAACATGTAAGTCATTTAAGATGACGCAAACAAAACATGATAATTTTAAATATAATCATCATGTAAAACATGTTAGCATTTAGCATTTAGGAGCATGTATCATTTAGATAAACTAAGAGATATTTTATCTAAATTGCCAGAAAAAGACAAACACCTTTATAATAGACATGCATTTAATAGATATGCAATTAATCGTTGAGCATCAAAATAATCATGAAGTCATATAATTGCATCAGACAGGAACAAGTTATCATCTTGATGCTTTAAAGCACATATGTGAGGTGCATGTTGTCTTGATTAAGGAGAAATCTAATTTCTACTTGCTTAGTGTGCACTCCTAATGAGATACAAAGTCTATCGATGTAGACTATCATTAGGCATATTTCGGAAGATCCATTTAATCAAATTAGAGAATGAATATGAGAATATCACTAGTGGTGCTCAATTCAGGCTAAACACAACTATTTTTACGGGTTATACCACGAACCTAACTTCACTCTTGGAAGCAATTCAACCATTAGGTCAAATTGAATTTCTAGTGCAATAGATTCTCCAGTCGTCATTCTCATGTTAGACAAAATAAAATTCCTATACTTTCCTAATGAAGAGTAGCAAAGATAAAATTTGTATTATCTTTTCATAGAGGGCCTAACATGACTCAACTAACATGCTTTAATTTCGGTTCGCATAATCCTAATTAAGATGTGTGGAATTCTAAGGTTAAATGAGAGAGCAAGCAAGTTGTTGTATGTATACGAGAGAATGAGTCATCTAGGACCTAGGAGTATGCTTAAGAGTGACAATGTGTAACGCTCTACAATAAGAGTGTTCAAAGAATGCACCTTTGCACATCTTTTATGAAAGAAATCCAATTAAGGTTATTTGCCTGAATAGATCTTGTGTTTATTTCTTTGTAGAAATAAGTGATGATTAACTAAAGTTTAGTTACATGTATGTTAGAATTTTAAGCAAGAGATTGATAAGAGGAAGATGTTTAAATCTAATATCATAGGGCAGATCTACCTAAATCGAAGATGAATCTAGGACGAAGGATCCATCGATCCGTGGAGGTGCCAAATTTTGGCAATGATCATTTTTCTATTATATGAGAGATGGTGTTGATATTAGGTTATTAAGAGACACGTATATAAGTAATAAGGGTTTTTGGTTTGATTTTTTAGAAATGACATCCATGTCTTGCTTATCAAGTTGGAGTACTTATAAGTTTCCTGATGGAAATTCATAAGTAGTCAATCCTACTTAGAGTCTATTTAGTTTAGCATGTATGATTTGACCATAGCTAATAACACAAACATTTGAACACTTTAGACGCAATGAAACATCTTCATTGCAAGTGTGAGTTGCAATTTGATGAGTAATCTTGTTGTCTTGCAATCGACTTCGTGATTTCATGTAATAACCAAGGATGGTTAAACATGTTGACTCTGAAAAATATTTATGGTCATTTGATTGATATTTCCGTGATCTAGATAAATCCTTGTCTCGATTTCATGTTCATATTCTAATTTTGAATTAGATTGAATAGTGAGATTGATTATCGTTTGAATAATAATCATCTTCATATTCAAAATCCTCTTACGATCACCTATTAAAAGAAAGCACAAAAATGGTTTGTGGAATATGTTCAATTCTTCCTAATCCTAACCTTAGATGGTTAAATGGTTCTCATTTGGTGAAGAAAAAATATTATGCTTATTTAATAAAGTAAGGGAGAGTTTTGATGAGAAGATAGTTTGAGTTTTGAGTTGTGCTTTTGAATTGTTTGAGCAAAGTTACATATGTTGTGCATTTGCTCATGTTTGGCTTTTCGGAGATGACGACTTTACCAATTGCATTGCAAGGTAAATTACTTGAATATTTTGGACAAAACATTCAAGTCGTCAATCCTACTTCATTGTGTATTTTATGCATATATTTGCCAAATATTTGGAACACAACTATTGGACAAGTAGACTCAATATGACATCATCTACACAAGTGTGAGTTATGATCCGATGCATATTCTTATCGTCTTGGAAAGGGATGTTGTTATTTTCATATCAATCGAGTGTGATTGAGTATGTAGGTTTAAGATAATATCTCTTGTTATATTTTGATATAATCTTAAAGCTAGACAAATAAGAATCCGATTTCTTGTCCATACTCGAAAACTTGTCAATTAGATTCGATAATAATATCAATCATAATTTGAATAATGAATCGATATATATTCGAAATCTTTCTTGACCCTCACGAACACTCTTTTTAAAAGAAAACAAATAAAGATTTTCACAGTATGTTCCATTTATCCTACGACTAGTTGTAAGGTGAGGTTGATGAATAATGACAGGTTAATTTCTTACTTCAAGATTGTCATATATTTTGCTTGTGTGAAAAACTAGTTATTGATATGTATAGTATGCATAGTTTTTGACAGTTTATGAGTATATAAATAATTTTCCTAACCACTTTTATACAACACGCATCTTTTGTAAAATACTATACATTTATAAAAAGAATATAATTATGTGTGTGTGTTAGAACAATGCAAGCACAAGCAAAGTTTTAAAAATATATTTTTTTACTTAATTAGCAATGTATTAATACAATCTTTTATTTTGTTTAACCAACCCGAGGTCAAACAACGCAAGATGATGAAAATATTTAGACATTTTGTTGAAAGAGAGATAATGTGTTGAAAATATTTTAATGATGGGTTTTAACATATGATCTTAGGACATTATTTTTCCACACACTTGACAAACTATTAAACTCTCATTCCTAAGTGGGTTACTACACTCAAAATGATCTACAAGATGTTTATGTAACACTTGTAAATATAGTGATCTATGCCTATATGCAATGCACAAACAATTTTGCAACTTAACGCAAGAAATCTAGCGTAATTCCTATTAGGCATAATCCGAAAACTAGTAACATACAAATAGCATACATGGCACATGTGTTTAGATATATAATTAGCTCAATTACAAATAGTAATGATTACTTATTAATATCTATTAACCAAGTTGAAACAAAAGTAAACACACATAATCATCTAGCATACACATAAGGATATTCGTCGTTATTTTGTGTATTAGATATAACGATGTATACTTAGCTTGATTTGATTTGAAAATAAAATAGTTCATCCCCATTTCAACGATTTATTAAAATCAATATTTTGAAAGGACAAATACACTATTTTTCAAAGATATATCAATTAGAAATGCCCGACTCAAAGAAAAA
Source organism: Tanacetum coccineum (assembly GCA_026074375.1). NCBI lineage: Eukaryota > Viridiplantae > Streptophyta > Magnoliopsida > Asterales > Asteraceae > Tanacetum > Tanacetum coccineum. Next base: position 2,948 of record BQNB010021989.1, on the reverse strand, counting down.
TGTAAAATACAAGTTTTACGTTAAAACGGAACTCAAAGTTTTGACCATTATGTAGTATTTTGCATTTCTGACTTATTTAAGTTTAGAATGAAGACTTGGAAGTATTTTTAAATGAAAGTAGACTCAGTTATCTTCGAAATGGCGGGTGGCACGACTTCTACGGACTTACAGTTGATTTTATATGATTCTTCGAAGTTTGCCAAAATCTACTCAAACAGACAGACGGCCCCCATAAAGGTGACGACCCCCAGATATATTTGGGGGCCGCCCGAACATTTATGGGACCGCCACCAGTGTCCCCAAAACACGTGTTTTGTTTAAAATAATTTGGTAACTTAACTATAGAACATAGGACTGTAAAAAGTTGTTCCAGCACATAAATTTCGTGTTTTAGACATCATTTCTACTCTTACAACTTAGACAAACATAAGTTAATACTTCCAAGTTCTTTTGAGAAAATTTTCCTTCAAGCTAGTATACGAAGTATATTTAATCACAAAACTAGTACGAATCAAACAACAAAACAATTTTCATATTTAATCCCCCTTCATGGGTAATTTGATACATGGATCATACTCTATTTTAAAAACCATTTGTTTTGAAAACTAGAGCGACGTGGCTCTGATACCAATTGTGGAAACCATAAGGGGGGGTGAATACGTTTCCATTAAAAAACTTTAAGATCAAGGATTACATCACTCTTCTACAGGCGGTCCCATATATATATGGGGGCCGCCAAGTATATCAGGGGGGCGCCTAATTTATAGGACCGCCTACAGAAGATGTTTTTGGACTAGATCTTTTGTTTCAAATCACCAATCAAGTTTGACGTAATATAAGAAGTGTCGAGCATAGGCTTACAATAGCTAAAGCATATTCTAACAATATAATCACACTCATAATATTTAGCACAAAGAGCTACACAACTTTAACTAACAAGATATACACAACCATTCACACAATCATGAGCACAATGCAAGTATAAAAGTAAAGCGATAAATGTAAATAAATAAGTAAAGCGAAGGGTAAAAGAAAATGCAAACCGACACGATGATTTATAGTGGTTCGGTCATGAAGCTCCACTTCGCCCTACTCCACTCCTCGAGTATCCAACTCGAGAGTTACTTCACTAATCAACAAGCTCCCTTTCTGCGGAGAAAACCTTATACCAATGCTTACATTATTTTCCGACACCAAGCTAGATGTCGAGTTCTTCTTCGGGTATAACCAAACTCGTTATGTTTTATAGCCCAACATAACAAACCTTGTGTTTTATGGCCTAAACACATAAACCGTGTCGCTTACATTATTTTCCAACACTAAGCTAGATGTCGAGTCTTAATCTTAGCTAGAACCAATCTACCACTTCACCAATGTATTTTAAGGCCTAAAATACTAACCAACCCACAATCAACCCATCCAAATATATACATCATTTGGATCTACACACTACTAAAGATTGGAAGACATAGACTCGATCTATATGTAACAAATGCTACAAATGGACTAACTAGACTACATAACTTCGGATCTTGAAGATGACCAAAGTTCTTCTCTTGCACTTAAGGAAAGGAGGAATGGATAGAAGATTTGATCACATTTAAACAAGATTAACCAAGTTGAATGATCAAAGATTTAGAGAGATTTAGTGAGATCTAGAGAGAGAAAGAACTGAAAGAAAACCATGCAAAAGGGTTATGAAAATAGTTGGAGGTGAACCACTATTTATAGGAGCTGAAAAATAGCCTGTCAGGAAACGGTGGTCCCAGATATATTAGGGGGCCGCCAGATATTTAAGGGGGCCGCCGGCCTATTTAAGGGACCGCCCCGACAGAAGCTCCTGTTTTTGTCTTTTTGTGGTGACAAACTTGTCTGGTGAAAGTGACAATTGTTTTAGGGGGAAAATGGCTAGATTTGAATTTTGAGATAATTAGTACATAAAACATTTCTTTATAATTCAAAAATATTTTGTCTAATTAATTTTTATGAAATTGTTTTGTCACATTTATAAAAATGTAATGTTTAAGACAAAAACTTATTTCTTTGATCATCCTACAAATTTAATGTTGTTTGTACATACCTTATGTGATTTACGTCGGGTGCAAACAAATGTCGGTGTTGATGTAGACTTGAGACGTCGAGAGATGTATTGATGTAGACTTGAGACCATGTGAGATGTAGATGCATGTATGCATTGATGATTTGTGATTACGAGTAACTTGCGCACTTTACGTTACGTATTACAAGTCACATGTTTGTTATCACCAAAACATAAAGAGGTCGTATAGATTAAATATCATAATATTTGCACTAACACCTTGGATGGAACTCGACTCCATCGCCACCTCCAATGAACCATACCATAACGTCTCACCCGAACACGAACTCGTCGTATGTATTATTCAGCCCCATCGACTAGGGACTCCAAGCACGAATATGTCCCGGTCACCATCCGAAGCTCAACCCGACTGCGAACGTACTGCAAGCTTGTACGTAACCAAATCTATTACCCGAATCCGAACCAAAATCAATGACACACTTTCATATTAATTGGCAAACGTGAGCCCATAACTCACACTCGAAATCCAAGCTGAACAGTTACGCGTATAATCTTTATCGATATGAAAAAGATGTCATGTAGAGAGATGCCTCCCACGGTCATCAACTTCACTAAGATGCTTTTTAAACTCGAATCGTGCAGCCGTGTCTCTCCTTGGGCCGATGGTGGTGTAAGAGAAACCTCTCTCGGTCGTTGTCATCTCCACAATGAAGCTTTGGAAATATTTTGTGGCGGCAGCTAAAGGAATTTATTGTTGGTTCAAAAAAAGAATAGGAAAGGGAAATGCAAAGGGTATACTAAGGAATATAATGAGTTATTCCATTACATTGATGTTGCTTGGTTGTAAAGTTGTAATGAATATTACAAATGTAAATAAAACTAAAAATTA
>BQNB010021988.1:44686-63552 GCA_026074375.1 Tanacetum coccineum | reverse complement strand
GAGCACTTTCGTATCACTCCGATGTTCTGGCAATACCACAAGGATAATGCGTAGGACTCTTAAGGATCTTATGTTCTGGCAATACCACAAAGATAATGCGGAGGACTCTTAAGGATCTTACTTGTTATCATAGTGTGCTAACGAGATTTATAGATGATCTCATAGCTTTAGACTCAATTGTGCATTTTTAGTTTTAGTAGTCGGAGGCTGGAGCAGACTGCCACCTTTTTAATATCATCTAACTCGGAGTGAGAGAGATGATAGAAATGTATTGATCTCCGTGAGAAATGAAACAAGAATCGTTTAAGGGATCTTGAGTGGCTAGGGAGGGTTGTGCAGCGTATCACTAGGTCCATGATACTTGTCTTCAATGTCAGTAATCAACCATGTGATTCTGACAGCATATGTAGTGACCTGGTTTCTGCCTAATGTTTAAGGAGGGCTGCTTTCTTTTCACCCTTTATCTTAACATTTCTTTTTCATTCTTCAACCCCTACAGTGCTTACCAAGACTTCATTACTAGTACCTTGTTGGGTTTGTTCCAGTACTAGCTCCATTTCAGTCCGCACTCTTCCCTTATTCTCACATTACTCCTTTTGTAATCATACCTAAGGACTTCTACACTAACTAGTGGATTGTCCCTGGGTAGATCCCTCCGGCTCTGGCGAGATCATGGGAACATATACTTAAACTTGCCATCCTTATAGCTCCGATAAAGTAAGTATAGGGTCGGTCTTTTTGGTACAGTTCACTTTGTCATAAAACCAGTTGAAAAATCAATCAAGGTACTTGTGATATAGATATCAAAGCCATTGTACCTTAATTGTTTTGATTATTTAGAAACGCTCCCCCTCAACAAGTGCGTCGGTAATCGAAATTGTTTGGCACATGGAGGGAGGAGAACCTGCTGGAGTCTTAATACATCATATTTTTATCAGATTTAATATTTGAATCACATTCTCTCCCCTGATCAAAAATTTCAAACCATTTAAGATTTAGGATCTCAATTGATTTAAATAAGTTAGAAAAATTTAGGAGAAAATATGGTCTGATTAAATACAAGCCGATATTAGAACATATATATGCTCCCCCTTTAATTAATGAGAGATTATGTTAGTGTCAGTTATGATGGGTATAAAAATAATTTGGAGTTTAACGAGAAATACATGAAAAATTCATAAACTAACACATAACACTGATTACTACACTACTATATAATGTAAAAAGTTTACAATATAATACACAGGATATTGACCTTTTAAATGGAATTACGATATCATTCCGTTCTCTAAAGAAGCCTGTAGTCAATATCATGAACACGTCCACCAATAAAGCATTCTAGGTTCCGGTAGATCCTTCTTGTCTTTAGTCGCCTTTCAATAGCCGCTATGAACTCTTTGCTCCTTGTCACGTCTTTTTGAGTCCATAATCGCGTATTCATACCCGGATTGAGCCGCTTGACCTTGAATTCCTTGACACTGTAATCCAGCGCTTCCAGAATACGTGTCAACGTTCCATCACTGAACTTCTATATCTTATTGAACCTTATGATCTTTCGGTCATTGTTGTCTACCGGGAACAAGACTGCTCGAGGAGACTCAATGATGGTATAATCATGCTTGAACTCATAGCCTGTAGCATTCCATCCTGGTTTAGTGAGATTTAATTGTGTCTGGTAGCTTTTAATGCCGAGTTAAAAGTCTTCAACCTGCTGTCGAATCACTAAATTTCAGGCCTATAGCTTGACAGTAGTAGATAACATCCGTTTGTCTGAACCAGGAAGATGATCGAGATGACCTTGCAGAACGGGTAGATTCAGGTCTTCAAAGTCACTGGGATACAGGTTCTTGAAATCCTTTTAAGTAATTATGTGTTCTTGGAAATCAGTTCTTCGGAGGATAATTTCGCTCAAGTAGTCATACCCGTATCTTGAGTAGGCTTTAATTCTGACGACACTGAGAATTCGCATGTGTATTCTGACATCTTTGCGACGCGACGGAGAATCATGTTTGTCAATATAGAACTTCTGTCGAGTAAACCACCAGTGAGAGATGCCATATTTTGCACTTATGTCATATGTACACACATCATCAATCTACATTTGCTCCGACACTAGTAGTTCAAGACCAAAGTCAGGATAGTTAGCAGCCTTCATCTTGGAAATTGAGAGTGCTGGACAGCTTGCCTTGCTGCCATACCATAAATAGTCCAAGTCTTTATTATATAAAAATTATGTTGGAATAGTAACATGACCTGGAGGTCCACCGAGAGGCAGTGGTCGGTTAACATTGATTCTGACTTGATCTCCTTCAGGATTAGCCCGGTCAACCAAATCTGTGAGCATCTTGTGACACTCCTCCATCTGGAACTGAAGGTGAACGACATCTGGGTAGAATTCTTTGACAACTTCATAAGCCTGTCCTTCGAAATCTACTTGTGTAAGTGTGGTCTTGTTTACTTGTCAGCAATACCATTTTAGGAAAGTCGTCATGTCTCTAGTCTTGGCAAGTAATGAATTCTCAGCAGGGTGCTCATAGGTTGTGGCCAACGCAGAGGCCTAGTTGTTCGCAACATCTGACTTGTTGGAAGAAGGAATGGTCCAGGTAGGTTCAGGAGTCGCTGGTCTTTCCTCTTCAGGTAGTGGTTTCCAACAGTCTTTTCTCGAGTCAGCTTTTGATTGGTAATCAGTCTTGGAGTCTTCATCATCAGACAAATGTACCTGCTCTTCGGGAATGGAATCATTCTGCATCAGAGAGTCATTAGGAGATAACTCATGAGTCCTAAAGATACCAGGTGACTCATATCTAGTGTCAAATGTAGTCCAAGCCATAGATTGTGATGCTGAGGCTGCCGTCTTAGACGAAATTGGAGCTTTACTGCCTTGTTACTGAGCAGATCCAGATGTACCAGTAGATGGAGGAGGAGGAGGTGGCGGCAACTGAGAAGACCCTAATGCTCCTGAAGTACCTAGAGCACCAGACACGCCTGCTAAAGGAGGTAGAGGTGGTGGCTGTGAAGGTGGAGACCTAGGAGGAGTTCTTGGTACGTCATGTCTCTTTCGTCTCTTTTTACGAGCTTCCTCTTGATCAACTAGATGTTGATTTGAATAATCTAACTCTAATGACTTCTGCAGAGCTTCATATAGGTCATTGTGAATGGTATGAGTCTTGTAGGAGTCGTCTTCAAACATCCGTTGTTGAAGAATTTCTTTCATATCAACAGTGGGGAGATCCCTGAAGCAAACTCGAAGTGGAGCTTGCATTGCCCAATCTACCGCATCAGTGACTATCTCATCAATTGCTTGGCTCACCTTGTGGGGAATATTGAGATTCTCTAAGTTGTATAGCCGGGTCCCTTATTTGTCCAACATTTCCTCCACGGCTAAGTTGTTTTGGATCAGGTCCACCATATGTTATTCCAGCTCACCTATGTGACTTACTAAGATCGGATCTTTGGTGCTTTGTTGTGGTTGAAGAGGTGGTGGAAGAGATGTTATTGTTGTGATTATTGAGGTTGTTGCTGTTGATGTTGGTAGTAGAGAGTCGGATTGCATCGTCGTGAGATCAATAACCGGAGTGGTCATTAGGGGAACCGAGGAAGTATCTTGATGAATGGGGACTGAAACCATTGACTGAACCTCTGCTTCAGCATTGGTTTTCCCTGGTTCTTCTTCCTGTGGCTTCTCAACGAAGAACTGATCAGTGAAGCTGAGATCTTTTTCAAGGTTTTGCAGAGAAGACAGGGTTCCCGTGGAGCTTGCAGGTTCTTCAAGTATCACCTGATCTTCAGTTGGCAGTTTGAGGTTCTCCTGAACATTTGGGTAGGTAGTTGTGGTAAACTCTTCATCCATTTGCTTAGGTTTCTGCTGAGTTGAAGCATCAGAGGTCCCTAAGTCCATGTGTTCAAGGTTTGGTCCAACATGAACCACATGACTTGATTGAAGTTGAGACTCGGCAGCAATACCAGGGTTTGGTCCAGCCTGGCCTTCATCTTGTACACCAGGGTTTGGTCCAGCCTGGCCTTCATCTTGTACACCAAGGTTTGGTCTAGCCTGGCCTTCATCTTGTACAACAGGGTTTGGTCCAGCCAGACCTTCTTCTTGATTTCTAGCATTGATCTTAGACGCTTCCTCATCAGATTTTGTTTCACTGTCAGTCAGATTTAGTTTCGCATCCATGGAAGGCGACTCAGCATGTGCAGAGGACTCAGTGGGCATAGGAGGGCGCCTCTGAAAGATGAATTGTTCTGTAGGACTCTTCTTCTTTGGAGTCTGAAGGGTGAGTAGATCGTGAGCAGCTTGTTCCTCAACGACTTTCTCTTTTCCCTTTCCTTGCACCTCTGGAAGCGGTTGGAATTTCTCAGAGTCAGGCTCTCTCAATACCACAAGATGAGCTGGTCCCTGAGTTCGTTCCCCTTGCTCCTTTAGACTTAGCTCCAGGGCCCGTTGAAGATCTGCTTCTTCATCATCATGTGCAGGTTCCTCAACTGGAACACCTTCATCACTGGGTTCATCAATCAACCTGAGTGGACTTTTAGCCTTGCGCCTTTTTCCCACTAAACCAGCCTTTGATCTTTTAGCAGGCAAGGGATCATCCGGAGTTTCTTTGACCAGCTTTCTTTTCTTGGGAGCCGGGTCACCAGCAGGTTTTGTGACCTTAGCTGCTTTGGGTTTAGTGACCTTAGTAGCTTTAGAAGACTCTGTTGCTCCTCCTTCCTCTGCCTTGCCACGTTCTGCATCCAGAATTTGTTGATACTTGGCAACATGCTCTTGATAATCGCTGTAGTAGGGTGCTCCTTTGATTTCATCAGTGAGAAGCGCATCAGGTATCGGCATCCCAAATATTTCCCTACCATCCTTTCCAACAAACCTGAGGGTGTTCAGAACGTTTTCATCATGTGAATAGTGAAGAGGCGAACCAGTCCTTGGATGAATGTTGTGCTTGGTTCTCAGGTGATGGATGATTAGCTTGGTGAATCTGACGTTTGGGATAAGCAGAAGAGCGGTCTTCTTCTTTCCACGCGAAGCAGTAGCTAGATTCTTCCTGTCAGTGAGAAAGGTTTGTATGGATTGAACAAACTCTTCCCAAATCCTTTCAGCATAGTCAATGTTGGAGCGATGAGTGATACCCCAAAGTATCTGCAGTACAGGATGTCTTGGTCGGTCATATCCAGCAGTTTTACCTGTAAGGCACATGTTGATCATGGACAAGACTGCTCTCCATGGTTGGTAGAGAGCATTAACAGACATAGCAGACACATTCCTGAGCGTGCTGGGGTATCCCAGAGTGTTGACATAGTCGATTACTGTATCACTAGAAGGTGGAGCCACAAAAGGATTGTTGTCATTAGTTGGAGTGATATCAAGTGCATCTCTGAGAAGATCTTTGTGAAGATTGAACCATTGCTCATCTAGCTGACAGCTGTACAACCCAGTAGATGAGTTGAAACACATGGTGTCCCAAAACTGCTGTATGTAGATAGCAGGAATCGTAGAGGATGCAGTGAAGGCCCTGAAGAAGTTGGTGTTCTTCAGTAAGGCTACAGCAATCGGGAAGATAGGATTCCTCTGAGACTTTAGTACATCAAGTACGCAGTTACTCTTGCCGATAGGCACCCACTTGTTTACCGGCAGTATTTGATCATCTGTTCTGATCGGTGGTGCGACAGCAGGAGCTTGTTCCACGGGAACATCATTTGCAGGAATGTTCAGGTCAGCCATAATATCTGCACAAGTAGATCCAACACCAGGACATACATACAGATATATGATGTTAGATGGGAGCAATTTGCTCAAAGAGATGTCAACCTTGGAATAAGTTTGACCCAACGATACTAGACAAATTGCTAAACCAATCTAATGACAACTCTCTAGATGATACAATGAGTGATCCTCAACTCGCTACAACTAACTCGCTAGAACATACTAATAGAAACACTTAACTCGCTACCAAATTGGAAAATTTTGAAATAGAGGGTTAAATATTATAATTAATAAAACTTCACTAACTCGCTAGGGGGTAGCGAGTTGCCTGCACACAATTAAATAAGATAGGATATTCAACTCGCTAGTGATAACTCGCTAGTGACAACTCGCTATGAATATTCTTATTAAAATACTAACTCGCTATTAAATTTGGAAAATTTGAAATAGCGAGTCGAATATTTTAATAAAAATATAAATCTTCATCAACTCGCTACAGGTTAGCGAGTTGCCTGTTCATAAAATATAATATTCTCTAACTCGCTGGAAAATTAGAAAATATTGAAATAGCGAGTTTGCATATTTAATTTACTCGCTACATAGAAACTCCTAACTCGCTATCACGCTCAGACTAATACGCTAAGGCACCAAATCTTAAAAGCCAACAAATGGGATCAATCAGGCACATGATAAACACTTACACGACATAATTATTCATTAAGCAACTATCAGAAACAACAAACATCAACAAACACACAACTTTGACTAATAAAAGTCAAAACCTATCACGAAAATCATACAAGCCACAAAATGATGAAAGGGGATTCAGTTATAACAGAAACGAGGCATTATACATACTTTCTAAGCCTAACCCAGCAGCCAAAATCTCATTCCAAACATAAATGAAGATTTAGATGATGAAACTAAGCGAACACTTTGATTTGTACCGATTTAGGGAGAATAAGGCTACCACGTTTTATAACAAAGATCATTATATGATAGATAATGAAAAACAGAAGGTACCTTAACACAAAAGGTCATAGAAATCGAAAATCAAATGAAGGTTCAATCTAGCGAGTTGCGTGGGCGGTTTTGAAAGAAAACTTTGACTAAATATTTTGAAGGTTTGACCAAACAGTAACTCGCTGACACTTATATATCATAAACGTTTTACCATTTGGCAGTTTTGGTCCCTACACTTTCAAAGTCCATTACATTGTGGTTTAATGTATTAATAAGGTTCATACAAGTTTTAGATTGCACACATGGTCCTTGTAATTTCATAAGCCTTGGAAACATTTAGCAAATTGCACATAAGTCCCTAAACTCACACATTATTGACAAATTTGGCCCTTTGAGTTAAAATAAATTTAACTCCTCTTCAACATGTAACCCCGTTAAATACAAAAACCTTTTATCATAGAATTAAAATGCCCGTTAGATGTCATAAATTTGAAAACACTCTCCCCCTCAATCAATGACTCGTTTTTTATTGAAAGAGTGGGTTTTAAAAAAAAAAAGTTACCGTTTTGATTGAGTGGCAAATTTTGAGAAATTCAAGTCTGATGGATTTTCAAACAACATTTTCCACCGTGGGTAACACAAATAATTTTCTGAAGAATCATAGATGAAAAATCATTCGGTTAACGAAAGAAGACTTCTCTTCTGTAACAAGAAATAATGCACTGAAATGTACATTAAGAATCACCCATTGTTAGGAACAACCGTCTTTTTGGCGACATGCTTTCCTCAATTTGAAAAGCGGGTTGTAGACTGAAATAACTGCAAGCCATTAAGACATGTTTTGAAAAGTTTGAACTTCCGTTCGAGCTTCATTTAAAGACCCGTGTTATTATTGAATTACATTTCTAGGACCGTAAATGTTATCGATAAACGGATGACATGTCTTGAAAAACAATTTTTGGTATTTTCTATTTTCTGATTTTTATGGTTTTTGTAGGTTATATATTTTTGTATTTTCTTTTTAAGATTTGATATATATATACATATTTACATATGATATAGGAGGACCATCCTTTACTCCTCTTCTCCTTCCTGAAGACGTTTAAGAGTTGCCGGAGACATACTCTTCATACCAAGTCGTAGGAGTAGGAATTCGAACCGCTCTCTTGGTAATGCTTTGGTGAATATATCCGCGAGCTGATAATCCGTCGTCACGAAGTACAATTCAACCACGCCTTTCTCAACTTGCTCTCAAATAAAGTGGTGTCGTATGTCAATGTGCTTGGAGCGGGAGTGCTGGACATTATTGCAGCAGACAGCAATGACACTGCGATTGTCACAATACAAGGGAATCTTATTGAAGACAAAGCCGTAGTCTGTAAGTTGGGATCTCATCCAAAGTATTTGAGCACAACATCCAGACATGGCAATGTATTCAGCCTCTGTTGTTAAGATCGTAGTGCTCTTCTATTTCTTTGATGACCAGCTGACTAATTTATCTCCAAGGAATTAAGCACTTCCTGACGTACTTCTTCGTGTGTCTTGACAACCTGCATGGTCTGCATCTGCATAGGCCGTTAGTACCATAGCGGTGTCTTTCGGATGCCAAAGACCCCAGTTAATGGTTCCTATGAGATACCGAAAGACCCGTTTAAGTGCTTCAAGGTGCTTTTTGGTAGGCGAAGCCTGATATCTAGCACACATGCAAACAGCGAATACAAGGTCGGGTCTGCTGGTAGTGAGATACATTAGGGAGCCGACCATACTACGAAATTGAGTTTGGTTAACTGGAATCCCTAAGGAGTCCTCATCCAGTTTCAGTCGATCCACCATGGGTGTATTAATAGGGTCACACGAATCCATCCCAAATTTCTTTAATATTTCAAGAGCAAATTTTGATTGATTAATAAAAATGCCTCCGGGATTTTGAGAAACTTGTAAGCCTAAGAAAAAAGACATTTGTCCCATCATTGACATGTGAAATTTAGAACTCATCTCATAGGAAAATATTTCACATGCTTTAGGGTCAGTCGAGGCAAAAATGATATCATCTACATATATTTAAACAAGAAGAATATGTTTGCCTATTTTCCGAGTGAATAGTGTTGGATCCATTGCACCCTTGGAAAATTTGTTGTCCAGAAGAAAACGTGACAAGGTATCATACCATGCCTGAGGGGCTTGCTTTAAACCGTACAAATCCTTCTTCATACAAAAAACATGTGTCGGATGGTCAAGATCAACAAAGCCCTCAAGTTGACTAACATAGACTTCTTCTTTTAATTCGCCATTCAAAAATGCTGTCTTTACATCCATTTGATAGATGGTCATGTTTTTACTGACGACATTGGTGATGAAGATACGAATAGCCTCACTATGTGCAACCGATGCAAATGATTCCTTAAAATCAATGCCCTCTTTTTGTCGATATCCCTTAGCCACTAACCTAGCCTTGTTCTTCAGAACATCACCGTACTCATCAAGTTTAACTTTGTAAATCCACTTGAGAGCAATAATCATGACACAGTCTGGTTGAGGTACTAATTCCCAAACTTGAAGTCGATCAAATTCGTGAATCTCATCTTGCATAGCTTGAAACCAGCAATCTTCGGTAATTGCAGATTTGAAGTTCTTTGGTTCGACTTTTGACAGTACAGAGTTATACAAGCACCATAAGGCATCGGTTGCCAATTGTTTTCTGGTGGATACCGGCTAAGAGGGATTGCTAATAATATTATCCAGCAAGTGATCCTTGCTCCATTTCCCGAGATGATGAAGTGTTTGAGAGACATAAGGAGATTCTGCTGAACTAAGATCCCCATATGATGATGCTTCAGAACTAGGTTCCAGAGCAAATATGTTTATGAAGGGATGATTGTCAACAGGAGAAAAGGGATTGTCTTCCATGAGAGTAGAATCAGCTACAACGCCTTAATGTAAACTTAGAGATTGTAATGCCGAAGATGACAGTGAATGACTTGGAGAAGGTGCATCTTGATCAATGGTAGTAGATGAAGGTGTACCGGCTGAATTGACTGGTGCTGAAACTGCTGAAGCAGGATAGACCAGTCTTTTAACACGAGGAGGTTCCAAGTATTCATCGAACATTAGTTGGAATAAGATCTCCAGTTCTTTATTTGTGGGGGGTACATAAGGAGCTGCAGGAACCGGATTTGGTACGAGCCCTGAACTTATTGCTGCAGGAACCGGATTTGGTACTAGTCCTGAACTTATCTGTCCAGGCATCAGAAATGTAGGAGCGGGTCCTGTACTGAGCTGCACAGGAGCCATATGCTCAGTCAGCTCATCGAATTGAACGTGAATAGTTTCCATAATTCGTCGGGTTCTTTTGTTGTAGATTCTATACCCTTTCCTGCTAGGTGCATAACCAACGAATATTCCAATATCAGCTGTTGGTTGTAATTTTCCAAGATCTTCGCTGTCATTTGTAGGGTAACAAAGAGCACCAAAGACAAGGAAAAAGGTAAGATCAGGCTTCTTATCATGCACCAGCTCATATGGGGTTTTGTTATGGAGAGTGTGAATGAGGGATCGGTTTTGGGTGTAACAAGCAGTAGCCACAGCTTCTGCCCATAGAAACATCGGAGCCTTGGAAAATATCAGCATTGTCCTAGCGGCCTCTACAAGAGTGCGGTTCTGTCTTTCGACAACGTCGTTCTGCTGTGGAGTCCTTGGAACTGCCTTTTGGTGAAAAATGCCGACATGTTCATAATATGCAGTTAAGTCTTTATTGACAAATTCTGTGCCATTATCAGTACGGATGTATCTAATAGTTTTGTTGAGACCGACTTGTATTTGCTTCAGAAATTTGATGACGACCTCTGGGGTTTCATCTTTTGATCTCAAAAACTTAACCCAAGTAAACCGAGAATAATCATCAACGATGACTAAGATGTATTTCTTCCCATTAATTATTTGCACTCGCATCGGTCCACATAAATCCATATGAAGGGTATTAAGAACTTCCAAGTTGGTGTTTTCGGTTTTGGGTTTGTGGGTATGCTTTTTGCTCTTTCCTAGTTGACATGCAGAGCAAAGATGATCTTTCTCAAACTTCAATCTAGGTAGACCTCTGACTAAGTCCTTTCTCGCAAGGTCATTAATGGTACCGAAGTTCAAGTGGTTTAAACGACGATGCCATAACCATGATTTGTTCTTGGAGGCCTTAGACAACAGGCAAATGGGAGAGGACTTCATCATGTCTTCAACCGAGATAGTGTACAAATTAGAACCGCGAGAACCTTTAATTAATTCAACACCATCCGTATCTCGAACATAACATGAATGTTTCCTGAATGCAACTTCCAGATCAGAGTCGTAAAATTGTCCGACAGAGAACAGGATTTGTGTCCTGTCCTTCCACATAGATAAATCCCTGGAGATTACACTGTCACCAATCACATAATCTCCATAACCCATAATAGCACCAAAGTGGTCATTTCCCGAATCTAACTTCCCGAGAACTTTTTTACATAATTCCTGAAAGCACAAGGCGATCCCCTGTCATATGTTTTGAGCAGCCTGAATCCAAATACCAAAGGACGATCTGTACGACCTGCATTTGAAAACAGACAAATATGGAGTGTTTGGAAAGTTGGATCCCTAATTTTGGTTAGGTTCTTGTTGGTTAGCACAAGTAATGGCCTGATGCTCGGTTTGCTTAGCGGATACTACTTTGAGTTTAGTGAGCCTAGTTAAAGGGCACTGTTCTCCTAAAGTGAATATTCTGCTCGTAGGTCTCCATTGATGACCAACACTGGTAAGCACTTTGCCTATGGGTTTCCATACTTGCCTAACTTGCTTAGGTTTCCAGACTTGTTTAACTTTACGCACAACATTATGAATGTTATGAATAGAGGGGGATGCCTTAACAGATTGCAAATAGTCAACCACACACACATCATGATTTGCAGAAATTAAACATTTGTTACATGTTTGGCAAACAGAATTAGAATTCGAATTAATTACAGTGCGCTTAAAGCTACTACTAGAATCAACACGATTCATGGTTCTTAGATTAGACTTATTTGTCCTAGGTGTTCTTCTACTTTCTTCTTGTTGACCCCTTTAGCTGGCGAGATCCTATTTTTCTTGGTATTGCTCCTAGGCTGTGACCCGCTAGCATTGGTGCAACAATTTACTCCTATAGAAGGAGGCACAAGGACATTAGTCTTCTAAGTGTTCTGTTGCTCTACATGTTTGTGTGTGTTACTATTTGACGTATCACATTATTCTTCAAAAGTAACTTGCTTTTTCCTAATTAAAAGGGTAGGAGCATGCTTTTTCCTAATTAAAAGTCTTTCGGACAAGTGCCAATCGCATATTCTAAGAGTTCCTGAGAGTGTTTGGTGTAAAGGCAAGCAGATGCAAGTGATCTATCGAATGGTCTTTCAACCTTAGCTTCCTCTACTATCTCGCGAAGGGTTTCTACACTTTCCTTAAGATGTTTGAGATAATGTAGATGAACTTCCTTGTTGTTCCTATTGTGAGGGGGAATTGGTTCAACATCTATAGCATACCTACCGGGTGTAAGAACTCTTGGTTTTACAGACTCCATAGTGTTGTATTTCAGATTTTCATGTATTTGGGCTTTCAGATTCTCATTTTTAGTTAGCAAGGCCATTGTGTGTTCTATATGCTTAGCACGCGTGATCTTAATAAAATCGTACAATTCCTTGTAATGTTGTTTAACCTTTTCATTCTCTGCCCTAAAAAGCTCATTTTGTTCTTGAAGAACGGAGACTTTTTCAGTTAATTAAGTGATTTGAAAATCCAAGGTCCTGAAATCAAGAGTACGATCTGCTTCACTACGGGTCTCTTTCAATTGAGAGATTTGAGTTCTCAATTTTTTGATGGCGTTATCCTTTTCTTGAATGGAAGCTTTCATTTTTTTTATTACAAAGACTGAGTCAAAATCAGGAGTATCTCAAGCGGGTGGCGATGGGTCATTTCCAAAACTTTCTTTAAGGTTTTGATATTTTAACTTTAAATTTAAGTGATTAACCTCAAGATTGAGAAAAAACGTTTTTACTAATTTGTAATATCACTTTTTGTACCTTATCTCAAGTTAGAAAAGCTATGGCTTCAATTCCAAACAACTTGTTTTGAACAATGGTGTGGCTTCAGCATTTCATAAAATCTAGATACAATAAGCATCATAATTCGTTTGCAATATAAAACACTTCATTGGACAAGCAATCAGCAATTAAATTATCATTTGTAAATAAGAGATTTTTTAGCTCAATCTCATTATGCTTCCTATACAACATTTTGGTCAACTTCAGCTTTCAACTCTTCAAAAATGTCTTTCATCTTCTTTATTTCATTAAGTTAGAGCCTTTGAATGCCCATCAAAATGATCTTTAAGTGTTTTGAAAAATGGAATGACTTCGTGAGATAACATTTCCCTTGGTTTTTCATAACACCCTTTCCTCCCCCTTCAGTGAGCCTAGTTTTGGAGTAATTCTGTCTTTTACAGGTTTTTTTCAATTCCAAAAAGAGGTTGTATATGTAAAAATATTAAGTTTTCATTACTCTTTGTTGAACACTCCTAGGGACAAGCGTCGCAAGTATATTTGGTGGATACACCGTTAATGCTTTGATTGGTCTTGAGGCGACGGTCTGCTTTTTGAGAGCTTCTTCTTTCATCTTTATAGATGCTTGAGACTAAATATTTGCTCAAGGTCATTCTATGTGGTGTGAAGGTCGCTAAGTAATTCTCTTTCGAGTAATCAGGTGGTGTCAAATCTTAACCTTGATGAGTCACCCATCAAGGTCTTTCCATTTTGTCTTTCATTTTCCTCCAAGTGATTTTTACTACTCTAGGGTATCTTCTGTGATTGTGCACTAAAGCCGTGACATATTGTTTTGATAATTTCATACCATTATATAGAGCAGGCTAAACTTGCTTTGTACGGGTGAGGCATAAAGGGTTCTTGTATCCAATAGCTACCTATTCATTTCTTTATAATAGGGGCTTTGTTTGACACAACATGTAAACTGTTTGGAAGAGACTGTTCCTGTTTATAATTTATTTCCTCGAAGCCTTTTCTTTTAAAAGCTTTCATGTCTAAAAATCTTAAGTATTGTTTTTCTTTTCTGTTTTAAAATCCTTTTTCAAAGACGTAACTTCTCTACCATATGCTTGTTATGGTTTGATTGGTAGAAAGCAAATTGCATTTTTTTACAGAATGAAGTTCCTTTTTCACATTTTCTTCCTTTAGATTACGTCAGTGATAACTATTAATCAATGTTTCATCATTATTTGTTCTCTTTCCTTAATTCAAACCTGGCCCGTCTTTCATACAGTTCAACTTGTTCCTTATATGTTGCAAGTTTAGCAGTTAATGAATTATCATCTATTGTTTTCCGTGTTGTGTCAGAGACATATTGGGCATGCGGCTTCACAATCTTAAAATATCATCATGTATGCATCATTGAAAACAGAAGATACATTACTTTGTACAACCTGGCACTAAACGAATTCCTTTACTAACTGATCATACGTAATCATAGTACGATCACTCGTATAATTAACAATGTGATTCAATGAGTATTTGGCTTAAATTGTATATGTAAATTACCCGGATTTATTGCAAGATAAAAGCCATAAAAATGCCCAAAAGAATAGAAAAAAGTATCGAAACAAAAGTCTTAAAGAGCCTTCGGGTATATGACTTAAGTAAAATCCTGAGATACAAAAGTAGGATTTGCGGGAGGAAAAGTAAGTACACAATTAGTATTTATGAGTAGTGTTAGTGTCATGACTTGTAATTAACGGTGATCTTGTTTTTAAGCTTGGCATGGGAAAAGTGAAAAATCGGGGATGATGAAGTTATCTTTTAGACGCTTAATTGTGCTTTTTGTTCTATGATCCTAAAAGTTACCAATGTGGTAATGAAAACATTGCATTATGTCAACACAAATAAATTGTAGTTAGGTAGTTAATAATCAAGAAAAATCATAAAAAGAGAAAAATCTTAGAAAATGGGAAGTCGGGTGTTTTATAACTTGTGATCTCTTAAACAAAACTCTTTGCTACTTTTCAAAGGTTTAGTTTGGGGAATTTTCGAGGTATTTGGTTATAAGGCATGTGATATTGCGTGAGGACACACAATCGTTTAGTTTGGGGAATTTTGATAAGTGTAGAATACACATATCTATTTATGCTTAAAAAGGCCCAAATAAACCCAAAACGGATCAAAAATGGCAAAAATGTGCTTGTATCTGAGTTTTATGTGTGCAGGTATGGATATGTCAAATATTGCAAGAAATCAGTCAAAAACGAACACGAGAACGGATGAGTGATCAAGAAGCTAAAGAAATCAAAGCCGAAGCCAGAGAGATCATGCCTCAGCCTTCTACAGTCAACTGCAGCTAAACCACAGTCAACCAAACCCAATTCCATTTGTTTTATAAATTCAAGGGTTAACTTTGCAATTTATGGAAGTTAATTACATCTTGAAAGTAGTCTTGCCAAACACAAGGGCCGGTTATGTAATTCTCCCAAAGATATACAAAAAGGCGCGGGTCTTACCCGGGTCAAACTACCCATGGACCATCTTTTAGCCAATCACGAGCTTACCCCCAACCCAATTACCCGAACCCTTAACCCGACCAACCCGGTTACATTTATACCTCAATAACATTTACTGTACCTCATTTTACCCCCAAATGCGATTTAACTCACTCACACACACATGAACACACCCGAATCCACCAAGAACACCATGAACCCTAGTTCATTAACCCCTCACCCACACTCAAATTAACCATAGGGTTAATAACCCTCTCACACCCCGTAACCCATCCATCACTTTCAATTAACTATCAACCCATGCCACCCTGGCATAATCTAACGATTTCATTGGGTGATGTGACGTGTGTGATTGCTTACTCTCACATAACTAACACACTCTATGCCACATCATCGATCCGTTTATACTCACTTTAAATCCTACGGCTTACATATGAGATCAAGGAGAGAGAAGAGATTGAAGGGTCAAGATGAAGATGAAGAAGGATCTAGAGAAGGTGAAGAGCTCGAGCTTGGGGTATAAAAACCCCCCTCATTCCAGCACAAAAGAGTAATTAGTTAGTAGTTAATTTTTCAGTGTTATTTTTTTAGTTTAATTGTTTTCAATTCAGAATTGAGTAGTTATTTGTAACTTCAATTTCATGTTATTTCATTCGTATTGTAAACTTTTATTCAGTTTTTAATAAAAGTAATATTTCATGTTAATTTGTGTTTCATTTTAATTCTGTTAAAAGAGTTTGCATTTGTGTTTGTTGTTCATTCGATCAAGACTTGATAACCTATTGGAATTGGATGGCTGCTAGGTTATCATGGGGTTTTTAGATGCTGTTGGACAGCTTATAGGACTAGTTTAGGTTACTGTTGATTTGATATGAGCTTATGTGAATAAGCCATAAGCCCCACTCAGCTTATTTTCTTTCCTGTTCATGCTGGAAAGCAAAGGTACACTTTATTTGATTTGCATTTGTTCTTATCTGTCAATCTTCATAAGCGGATATGGTTCATAAGAGAGTAGATAAGTGTTGGAAATTGCTATTAGTTGAATAAGCACATTTTCTTAAGTATTGAAATTTTCTGCGGGGGGGTGGGGGGGGGGGGGTGGGGGGGGGGGGGGGTCAAGTGCTTTGAATGTGCTTTGTTCATTTAGGTAGAATATTAAGCTGCTGAGAGCTTATAAGCTGATAAGCTCATTCAGCTTAGTTTAAATAAGTTAGTGGTTAAATTTTTATAAAAGTTGTCTTAAAAAGTTTTATGAATAAGCTGATTTAATCAATTAGGATGCTGTTTGTTAGTTTTTCGAAGGTTCAGGGACCTGTCTTGCATGCTTTTATAGTTTCTGTTAGTTTAAATATTACATAGTTAGTCCTTGTTAGTTTAAAAATAGTCCCTAGTTAATTACATAGTTTGTCCTTTCGTTAGTTTAAATAATAGCTTAGTTAGTTCCAATTCAGGACCCACTCTGACCTTTAATCAATCTTTGTGTTTTTATTAAAAATCTCATATGTTTGCCCGCCTACCCTTGTCTTTACTTTTTGTCATTTTTAGCCCATGTGTTTGGTAAGATTTAGTTTAAGTTTTATAAAAATAGTTTTTTATAAATAATAAAATTAGGTTTTTAGTTTAATTAGTTAAATTAGTTTTTAATAAATAGTTTAAATTAGGACTTTTAATAAAAATTAATTCTGCATTTTTTCTCTTTATAAAAAGTATTTTTATAGAATTTTTAGTTTAAGTTTTATATTTTTAAAAATTAATTTTCAAATTTAGTTTTTTAAACATTTAATTTTCAAACCTTTAGTTTTTTTTAATTTTAACCTTTTAAATAGAAAAAATTAGTAAAAAAAAATGTTTTTCTCATTTTTTTTAAGTAATTTAGGATTAATGTTAGCTAAAAAGTATTTTTCTTAATTTTTTATCAAGTTTAATTTCTATTATTTAGAATTTAATTAGATTAAAAGTTTATAAATTCATAAAAAATCCGAAAAGCTTTTAAAAAAATATTTTTCTTTTCCTAAAATTTTCTTTAGCATTAATTTAGGTTTAGGAATCTAGTTTACATTTTTAAGATTTAAATTGCATTTGTTTTCTTAAATGTCGCATTTTATTTACTTTCGTAATTAGTTTAATTTGTTAATTAGTTGTTTAATTGTGCCTTTAATTTTAGTAGTATAATTAAATCAAAAATATCTCTTCTCTTATTCAAATCAGGATCCAAACTTGATCGAGGTTTCCATTGCACGAGTCATTGGGGAAACGACCCGGGTGATCATACTTGCCCGGTTTAATATACGTATTCTATATATATATCTTTGTGAGTGGAATTGTCCAAGGGATACTTGGGGATTTCCTTAATTTCTCTATAAGTATATTATTTTATACGTGTGTAAAACTGCTCGAATCAGTTTTTGGCGCCGTTGCCGGGGACTTGTGTAAGCGATTCTCTTGTTTCGAGTTTGTGATTTGGTTTGAAGATCCTTTTCGTCTCGAAGTTAAATTTTTTTGTCATAAATTCCAAAAATCCAAAAAAAAAAAAAAATATATATCAAAAGTAAAAAAATATTTTCCTTGTTTCTTTTAAGTAAATAGTAAAAGATTAAAAAAAAATAAAAAAATATATATAATAAACATTTGGATACTAGCTATCCATCTTAAACCATTCCAATAAACAACAAAACAAATCGTGAAGTACTTGCGAGGTACGACGGACCTTTAAGTTTACAAACTATAAGGTGAGTTTAAGGAAAAGTGATAGCTACTCTCTAAGTAGTCATTGCGGCTCGCTAAGCTTTTCCGCTCACTTGTGCGTACTCTTAGAGACTTATCGTGAAGCTTGTAATAAACGATTACCAAAAATATTTTTGTTTTCATTCTTAATAAAAACTAAAAAATAATTTTCCCCAAAAATAATCTTCTTAATCTCAAATTCTACTTTTCTTATTTTCACTAGTGCATGCGCACTCGCTCCTCTTTGGAATACACAATTCCAAGAAGACGTAATTGTCGACGATCTCGACACCGACAAGAGGCAATCCCTCTCATTTTGGATCCGATTCCAATGGCCGACAATCGAACAATGGCCCAAATGTTACAAGCACCCATCGAGGGGTATGAAGATGCTATAGTTGTTCCACCGATCAATGCTAATAATTTCGAGCTTAAGCAACCTTTAATCAATCTTGTGCAAAGCAACAAATTCACGGGTAGACAAGATCCCCACAATCACCTTCGATTTTTTAATAAGGTCACTTCAACGTTTAGACATCCAGAAGTTCCGAACACTTCGGTTAAGCTTTTGCTTTTCCCTTTTTCTCTAGACGGTGAAGCCCGAGATTGGTTAGACAAGGAACCTCCTAGATCAATTCTCACATGGGACGACCTTGTTTCAAAATTCATAAACCAATACTTCCCACCTTCAAAAACCACTTACTATCGGAATGAGATCATTACTTTTTACTCTTTGAATTCAAACGATCAAGATGCCTTAGATTCTGCAGCAGGTGGCAATTTCTTAGACAAGATGCCTCAAGAAGGTTTAGCGATTATTGAAAGCAAGTCAAAAGTTCGTTATTCTAGAAGTCGTGCTAATGATTCAAGAGTGAGTACGGATGCTCCTCTTTCTAATTCTTCATCTTCTTTCGATATGCA
>BQNB010021988.1:0-33498 GCA_026074375.1 Tanacetum coccineum | reverse complement strand
ATTAAAAATTAAAATAGTAAAAATGATTATACATCAATTTTGGATCCAAATTTCATGGATGAAGGACGTGAAAGTAACTAGGATTTGAAATAAAACACGTAGCACGGGAATAACGAAAGTGAGTAACGGTATCACCAAAAATTATGAAATTTTAAATATTGCCTTAAAATATAAAAACGTGAATATTATCATAATACTACAACGTTTGGTGTCCCGGTTTGCTCCAGGAGACGATTCTCAGATAAAAGCGGGAAAACTTCTCGATTGAACGTAAAAGTTAAACGAAACTTAAAAAATTCAAATTATAGACCGGTAACGGCTAAAATATTGAACGGAAATTTGTGGGGTGTCACAAGTGATGCTTCAAAAACTGTAAAATGTTGGTGTAAGTGTTATATAGGCGAACTATACATCTTTACACACGCGAACTATACACTAGTTTTTACACAGGCGAACTATACGTGTATACACAGGCGAACTATACACTAATGTTAACACAGGCGAATTATACATGTATACATAGGCGAACTATACACCAGTGTTAATGCAGGCAAAGTATACACAGATACATAGGCGAACTATACATGGGGCTCAATACAGGCGAATTATACATTGTTGTATAGGCGAACTATACGCTTAGGTCAACACAGGCGAATTATACACTTATATAGGGCGAATTATAAATGATTTTTCTAGAAGAACTAATCTCGTAATCTTGGTAATCAAATCTCATAACCTAATCTAAGTACAATTAAACCTTAACTTATTACTTAGTGATTAATTTAGGTCTAGTTTTTCCTTAGAAATCTTTAGTGATTGCCTTGGTTTTTATAGATCGCCTATAGTTAGTGTGTGGTATGATTATGTGTTTCTCCTGGTCTCATGTGTGTCAATATTCTGTCTAGTATATGTGTGCATAATTCCTAGTGTAAATCTGTATTGCATCTATAATCATTCGTCATGATCTAGATTGTCTTTTAGTGATATATATATATGCTTGTATATGAACTGTATGTGACAAATCTTAGCAGAATCATGTCTTCCATTACTGCTCAACAAGCCAAACTTTATCTTGAACTTGTTCCCAAGGAGAAAAGACTAGAGATTGGGAACTGTAATGGAAGACTCAATCCTGGAAAGATACAAACAGAACCCACATTTCAAGTCGTTCTGGATGCTCTTGCTCTCATTCCATGCTACTTTACATTTCTCATCACTGCAGATGTTCTAGAAGTTTACATGCATCAATTCTGGGATTCAGTTTACAAGCATGAAAGTTTCTACAGATTCAAAATGGACAAAAGGAAGATCTGCCCTAGAGACGGGGTTAAGACTTTGATGCACTTCCTACTGATGAAGAAATTATGTCTTTCTTAAGAGAACTTGGTCACACTTGGAAATAAATTCACTCAATGATGTTGTTGTTGATCAGATGCATCAACCTTGGAGAACTTTTGCTGTTGTCATTAACAGAAGTTTATCTGGAAAGATAACTGGTCTTGACAAGCTTCGTCTCTCCAGAGCACAAATCCTTTGGGGTATGTACCATCAGAAGAATGTAGACTATGTTGAACTACTTTGGGAAGATTTCATTTACCAGATTGACAACAGAGCCTATAAAAAGTAAGAGAAGATGTACTACCCTCGATTCACCAAAGTTATCATTCACTACTTCCTTACTCAAGACAAGACAGTCTCCTGGAGAAACAAGATCGGGATGCACACCTCCAAGGATGACTATCTGATAAACACTTTAAGATGTCTCTCTGCAAAAGAAGCAACTCAAATCTATGGTGTTGTACTTCCTGAATCATTGACCAGTCCTGAGATGAAGGAAACCAAAGCTTACAAGACTTACCTTAGTTTTGCTATAGGATCTACACCTCCTAAGAAGGAACGAAAGTTCAAGAAGCCTGCATCTCCTCAACTCTCTACTGTCCCAGTTTCACCTGAAGAACCTATGGGGAAGTCAAAGAGAGTAAAGAAACCTACAAAGAAGTCTACTAAGGCTCCAGCAAGAGGTGTTGTTATTAGAGAAACTCCCGAGATGCCATTGTCTAAGAAGAAGGAAAAGATGACTGCTGAGAAGCGCGAAGGAATTGATCTGCTCTCTGAAGTGGCATTAACTAAAGAAGCTCAGTATGAAGAAGTTAGAAGGAAGAGCTTGATGGACTTTTACAAGACTCATCCAAGTGGTTCTGGTACTGTAACCAAAACTGCTCCAAGTGCTGCAAAAATCAAACCATCTATCACAAATGAAGGAACTTGTGTTAAACCAGGGGTTCTCGATGTAACTGAAGAAGAATCATCTGAAAGTGAAGTTGAATCTTGGGGAAATGATGAAGATGATAGCAATAATGATCATGACTTAAGTGGTGAAGATAGTGATCAAGAGAATGACAGTGATGATGACAAAACCCAATCAGACAATGAAAATGAGTCGGATTTCGAGCATGAAACTGACGAGAATGAATCGGAGTTCGAGTCTGATCAAGAAGAAAATGAATAAGATATAGAAGATGATGAATAAGAAGTGAAGGACAAGTTTGTTAAAACCCCGTCCAACGATTCTGATGATGAAGATGAAACAAAGATTTCTGATAAAGCTGAAGGTGATGAAGATGAAGAGATGGATTATACTACCAGTCAGCTATACGATGATGTGGATATACGGCTGAATAAACCAGTTCAAGCTGATGATGAGACAATTCAAAAGGAGGGTACCGATGCTGAATTGACTAACATTCAACAAGAAGGAAAGAAAATCCATGAGATCTCTAAGTCATGAAGATGCTCAAGTGACACTTTCTACTGTTCTACAGAAGACTAAAGTCCCAGTTACCAGCTCTTCTCACTCATCTAAATTGGCATCTAAATTCTTAAATTTTTTAGATATTCCCCATACTTATGCAGAAATTATTTCTCTAATGGATGTTCACGTCCATCATGAAGTACCAAGCCAGCAAACACCCACACTCCTTACAGTACATGTCTCTGTTATCATTGATTCTTCACCAGTATACTCCACCGTCATCCCACAATCATTACCATCCTTCACTCCTCCACCACAACAATCAACATCCACACCACCACCAACAACTAAAGCTACAAATTCTTAATCTGCACTTCTTGATTTCGCATCCATCTTCCAATTCAACAACAGAGTCACAACATTGGAAAAAGATGTTTCTAAACTCAAAAAGGACGATCCTATTAAAACTCAAGTGACTGCTCTAGTAGATAAACATCTAGACGCAAGGTTAGGAGCCACCATAGATGAATTCATGAACTACCTTTTGACGTCAATCACTGCAAGGATAACTAAGCAAGTTAAGATTCAACTTCCTCATATTCTACCAAAGGAAGTGTCTATCTTTGCTCCACCATAAATCCAATGCATGGTTACCGAGTTACTTGAGCGGGCAATTCTAGCCAAGGAGTCTTCTCAACAATAATCTTCATATGAGGCTGCTGCAACGCTTACAGAATTTGAGTTGAAGAAAATTCTTATCAACAAAATGGATAAAAGTGAATCATATCTGGCAGCTCCTGAACACAGAGAATGCTATGAAGGATTGATAAAATTGTATGATCTTGATAAGACTCTCTTCTCTACTTATGATAAAGTGTATTCGTTGAAGAGAAGCCAAAAAGACAAAGATAAAGATGAAGACCCTTCCGTTGGATCAGACCGAGGGTTGAAGAAGAGGAAGACTAGCAAGGATGCAGAACTAACAAAAGGTCCTAAAGCTAAAGAATCACAGTCTGGCTCATCCAAAGGCACCAAGTCTCAACCAAAATCTTCTAGAAAGTCTGTTCAATCAGAGGAACCAGAGTTTGAGGTTGCAGATTCAGATATGCCGCAAGATCAAGAAGGGAATCTGGGTAATGATGATGATGAACCCATAAAAGAGACTGTATCTAAATGTGACTAGTTCACCAAACCTACACAACCACAAGAACCCACTGATCCTGATTGGAATGACGGAAAGACTCCACAACAAGGACCTACTCAAAGCTGGTTAATGACTCTTGCATTTTCTGCTGATAAACCGTCAAAGACCTTTAATGAATTGATGAGCACTCCTATAGACTTCTCTGCATACATCATGAATGGACTGAAAATCACCAATCTTACTCAAGAAACCCTGTTAGGACCAGCATTCAGACTTATTAAAGGCACACGTACCAATTATGCCGAGTTGGAATATAACTTTGAAGAATGCTACAGGATCTTTCAGAAAAACTTGATTGGGAGAATCCAGAAGGCGGTAACTATCCATTTGATCTTACCAAACCCCTTCCTTTAGTCATGAGTGGAAATCATCAAAAAGTACCAGTTGACTACTTCTTCAACAATGATCTCAAATATCTGCAAGGAGGAGTTTCGACAATGACCTACACAACTTCTATTACAAAGACAAAGGCTGCTCAATATGATCTTCTAGGCATTGAAGACGTGGTTCCAAATATATGGGTACCTATTAAAGTTGCCTATGATAAACATGCGTTATGGGGAATCTCACATTGGAGAGAACAACGTAAGACCTTCTATGGATATGCACGAGGCCTGGAATCAAGACATGATGTATATTCTACGAAATGTATTCTGTCAATAACTCAGGTCGAGGTAATGAGGAAACATGGGTATGGGTATCTAAAAGAGATTGTAATAAGAAGAGCTGATAACGATCTTTACAGATTCATGGAAGGCGACTTTCTACGTCTTCATATAAATGACATCGAGGACATGCTTCTCCTTATTGTTCAGAACCGACTCACAAATCTCTCAAGCAGTGATGTTTCCGACTTCGCAATAGCATTGAGAATGTTCACTTGGTTATTCAGAAGCGAGTCGAAGATCTTCAACTCGGAGTTGAAAGTTACTAAAAGAAAATCAACGTCACCAAGCCTGAAACTACCAGACCCGGCCTTAGAAAAAGGGACCCATTTACTCTATATCAAGACCCTCAAGGATTCATTCATGTCTACAACCAAGAGAGAAACAGGTTGATGCACTCAGATGAACTTTACAAGTTCAGTAATGGCACATTAACAAGGCTTCTAACTTCGCTTGAAGACATTACAAATAATATCAACATTGAGTACCTGCCAAAGAGAAGATGGAGTACATTGGAAAAGAAAAGAGCTCATATCATGATCAAGGCGATTACCAAGCTGCAGAAGGAGAGAAGGATAATGAGGAGCTTAGAAAAGTTTGTTGGTGGGAGACACTACGAAACTGACCTCCGGCTACTTCAACGAACAATATGACTTTGTCATATTGTGTTCGTCATCATAAGGTCATTTCGTATATCATAAACTTGTGAATATGTATATATGTAGTGTAGACTTAACAATTAGGCATATATAGTGTTTGATTATGAATTTTCAAGAATTTCTTAGTAAATTCAAAAATTTTCAAATTAACATACTCAAACACCATATAATACCCTCATAATTTGAGGGGGAGCATTAAAATGTTCTAATAATTGGCTTGTTAATAATTGGATAATTTTTCTCCCCGAATGCATATATATTTTCAGTCAATTAATATCCAAAATATTAAAAGATTTAACATATTTGATAAGGGGAGAAAATGTGATTAAAATATATGGCTAATAATGTGATTTTTATGATCTTAAGTGTATGCTAACCCATATATGTGCTAAACTCTTTCGATTAATCGATGCACATATGAAAGGGGAACAAATGGTTAAGTGATGGCTGAAATGTGGAAGTACCAAGTCCGAGCCCACCATTTAAATTACTGTATTGGAGTTATAAGGTGGTTAAGTTTAGGTATCCATTCCCCTGATCCTCCAGAACCAAAGGATTTCTACCCTGGGATAATTCCACTAATAGTGTTAAATCCTTAGGTATGAAAAAAGGAGTAAAGAGAGATAAGGGAAAAGTGCCGACTTAGATGGAGCTATTACTCTGGAAACAAACCCAACAGAGGTAACTAGTAATGATGTCTCGTTAACGCATGGGGTTAAAGAATTAAAAAGAAAAGTTAAGATAAAGGGTGAAAAGAAATAAGCTTTCCTTACACTTAGGCAGAAACCGGGTCAATACATTTGCTGTCTAAAATCACAAAGATGATTATTGACATTGAAGACTGACATCATGGACCCAGTGATGCAATGCACAACCCTCCCTAGCCACTCAGAATCTCTTAAAAGATTTCTGTTTCATTTCTCACAGAGATTACACGCATTTCTATCAACTTTCTCACTCCGAGTTAGTTGGTATTGAAAAGGTGGCAGTCTGCTCCAGCCTCCGATCACTAAAACCAAAGCGCACTATTGAGTCTAGAGCCAAAAGAGATCATCCATAAATCTCATTAGGACACTTGTCAAAATTATGCTTGCTAATTCACACAATGTGAAAAACAAGAAATATGTATAAAGAGTCCTACGCATTATCCTTGTGATTTTGCCAGAACATCCGAGTGATACTTAAGTATTCACAGTGAAGATGGAAATCCTGCTTGAGCCAACATCAAACAAGCTCTTGGTAGGTGACTTGTGAGATCCTATACGGATCGAACTTGTGATACTGGATATCGATTCGGTCCAGCTTATGAATTGACGAATGAATTTTGAAAAAGATAAAACTGTTGGTGTGTCATAAAAACCGTTTGCATTTTGACACACCGACTGATTTTCTAAATCGATTTTCAATCTTATGTCCATGGGAAGCCTCACAAGGGTATCTGGACATAGGAAAGCTGAACACGAATTGACGGCTTAATCAGGAAGATAGTAACTTACCGGTTCACTCTTATCGTGTTGTCTGCTTTGAGACGCTCCGGTAATGAGAACGGCTAGTGCAGCTGCGAAACCCTGTCAAGGAGATTCTTCGAAATTCTACCTGATCACAGGCAGTATTTATACTGAATAACGGGGAACCGTGGTTGTTACAACCGTATTCGACGAAGTGACAAAGCCACTTTCGTCCATATATGTTGTTTATCACTAACCCATTTATGCAGATTTCCTAACGGTGGTAGAAGTTTCCCAATGACAAGTCGATGCTAATACCACATACTCATACTCGACCGACATATATAAAGACATAATGAAAGTTCAAGTACATATTTCAAGACTTCCGCTACTCTGATACCGCATGTCCTTCTTGAAAGTGCTAAAGTTAAAGAACTTCAAGAAAGATGCATCATTAAAGCTTTCAAGATATCATATCAAGAAAAGTATGAGCATGTCGGTCCAAAGTTATAAGATCACAGGATGGCAAGATTGCAAGGTGATGTAAAGAGATTATGCTTGGTTGATGATCTCAAGAAGTTCATGATGACATTCATGTCAAGACAAAGATACAAGTCAAAGCCTAAAGTTAAAGATCACTACATTAATTCACAAGTTAAAGATTGAAGTTAAAGACTACGAGCTCAAGACTAAAGTCAAAGCATAGTATGCTATGTTTAAGTTTTTTGTAAATTGGAGTGACCTCCCTTAGGGGGAGATTGTTAGGAATACGAAAAGTATCGGTCACTTCCAATATAGCTAGTCGTAGCTCGTAGATTAATAATATGTAATGTTAGTAAGCTAACCAGGCCAAAGACACATGAAAAGCCCATGGCCGGTTATAACTAGATGTATTTATACCCTCTCCACATAAGGAGAGGGTGTTGGTTGTTCATTTTCTTATAGTAATCTAACTGTTCTTTATTTGTTTATCTCTCTAAGTGTTCATCCAACCACCTCTTTCTCTCTCTAAAAACCCTAGATCGAATCCCATACTATATGTGTTAAGATATTCTATAGGGAGGAAGAGTGCCAAACGGCGTTCGAGAGTTTGAAAAAGGCGGTTATGGAAGAGCCGGTGTTGAGACTACCGGATGTAACCATGCCTTTCTAGTTACACACGGATGCATCAGACTTTGTTATTGTATGAGTTCTAATGCAAGATGGACACCCGATCACATTCGAGAGCCGAAAATTAAACGAGACGGAAAGGAAGTATATAGTGCAAGTGAAAGAGATGACGGCGGTTGTCCATTGCTTAAGGATTTGGAGGCATTGTTTGTTGGGTTTGAGATTCGTGATCAAGACGGATAACATTGCCACGAGTATTATTAAACCCAAAAGAAGTTGAGTCCTAAACAAGCTCGTTGGCAAGACTTCCTAGCCGAGTTTGACTACCAATTGGAATACAAGCCGGGGAAGGCTAATGTGGTAGCCGACGCACTGAGTCGCAAGGCGAAGTTTGTGGCCATCACCCAAGCCCAATTCTTCCTCCAAGACCGAATAAAGGAAGGGCTGGAACATGATCCTTTAGCCAAGAAAATCATAGCTTTGGCGAAAGACAGGAGGACCCAGAGATTTTGGCTCAAGGAAGACATGTTATTAACCAAAGGAGATCGGCTTTACGTGCCTAAGTGGGGCGACCTTAGGCGAGCAATCTTGAAAGAGTGTCATGATTCAAAGTGGGATGGTCATCCGGGGATTACGAGGACATTGGCATTGGTCGAGGGCACTTATTATTGGCCAAGGATTAGGGACGATGTTGAGACATTCGTACAAACGTGCCTTATTTTCCAGCAAGACAAGATAGAGCAAAAGAAGTCGGGAGGATTGCTAGAGCCTTTACCGACGCCCAAGGGACCATGAGTGTTTCTATGAACTTTATCACATGCTTACCGAAGTCGGAAGGAGGTGGAAGTATTATAATGGTGGTGGACCGATTCTTAAAGTATGAGGCTTTTATAGCCGCACTACCTGATGTTACGGCAGATGATACAACCAAGCTGTTCTTCAAGAATGTGGTAAAATATTAGGGAGTTTCACATGTGATTGTTAGTGATCGAGATCCGAGACTCACGGGGTGCTTTTGGACGAAGTTGTTCAAGATCATGGGGACGAATTTAAACTTCTCCATGAGTTTTCATCTCCAAATGGACGAGCAAATAGAGAGGGTGAATGCACTATTGGAGCTTTATCTTTGGCACTATGTGAGTGCCAACCAACATGATTGGGTTAAACTCCTTGATGTTGCTCAATTCTCTTACAACATGCAACGGAGTGAAGCCACGAGGAAGAGTCCTTTTGAGTTGGTCACAAGGCGCCAACCATTGACTCCTAATGCCTTAGCCGCATCATACGAGGGGAGTAGCTCGACCGCTTACAAAACTATAAAGGAGTGGCACGAACAAGCAAATTTGGCCCGAGCATCGTTGGACAAGGCGGCTAAGAAGATGAAGAAGTGAGCGAATGAAAAGAGGAGACACGTCGAGTTCGAGGTCGGAGATCAAGTAATGGTGAAGCTCTTGCCTCAACAGTTCAAGTCGCTGAGGAAGGTTCATAAGGGATTAATACGGAGGTATGAAGGCCTTTTCCTGGTGATTGGACGTGTTGGAAAGGTATCTTATCGAGTTCAACTACCACCCAAGTTGAAGATCCACCCAGTCTTTCACGTTAGCTTTCTCAAGCCTTATCATGGAGACGAGGAAGACCCGAAACGAGGGGTGTCCAAACGGGCACCAACAACGGTTGTTACTTCGTACGATCGAGAAGTCGAAGAGATTTTTTAGGATCGTACGATACGAAGACGAGGAGTGGCGAGCTATAAAGAGTACTTGATCAAGTGGCGTGACTTGCCCGATAGAGAAGCAAGTTAGGAAGCGGAAGACTTATTGTGGCAGTTTGGGGACGAGATCAAGAAATATCACGAGGATGGCACGACGAGGACGTCGCGACTTTAGGTGGGGGAGGATGTCACGTCCCGCCTATTTTTTTTACGAGGTTACCCGGGAGTCCGAATTGTTCTACACTTGACTAGATGACTTAGTGGAATTCTATGGAAGGTGAAAGAAGGTCTTGGAAGCCCTTGGAAGCTCATGGAAGATCTAGAGACTTCATGTAGAAGATTGTAGAATACGGGCCCTTGTAGTAAAGCCCATTTGTAGCCCTAGTTTGTGTAGTATAAATAGAGCCATCCTCATTTGGGGAGAGCATCTCATTCTTCACTTGTATTATCTCTTGTAAAGTTCTCTTTAGCAATACAAAGCATTTCCCCTTTTATTTGTGTTCCTTTCTTTTAAGCTTTCTGAGTTGCCTAGATCGTTGAGTGTTTGAGCAAGGCTGAATTAGTTGAGACTAAGTGCCGCACGGAAGACCCTTGTCGAGACAAGTCCGTGACATTAAGATGTCTTGCACTTGCCTTGAAAATGATACGTTTATTGGGTTAGTACGCTTTCTTTCAAAACAATTTACATTCTGAAGGGAAAATGTAGTTGTCAAATCCGGTCCATTTTTTTCCATTGCAGGAAAAAGATCCCTTCCTCCCGAAACAAGAACAAAATGGTTGCGTTTTTTGGATTGAGCAGATAAGCTGTTTTCCTGTCGTTGTCACATGTAAGTTTTTTATAATAGGTTTTTGGTGTTTTAATAGATTGGGTTGGTTTGTATAGTTATGTTCTTTGTTATTTATAGTGCGTTGCATATTATATAACTGAATTATGGAACAAGAAAAAAATATTCCAGACAAACTAAATCTAAGAAATCATTGTATTTGAGCGTGATCAAATAAGTCACTATTACTTATGCAGGGTGCCGATTTCAGTATACATGAATGATAAGGATCGAGGTGGCCTCATATCTATTGCTGAATATGGCCACGAATACAGTAAGGAAGATCCTATGAGAGTCCTGTACCATGGGTTTGGTCA
Organism: Tanacetum coccineum; assembly: GCA_026074375.1. Lineage (NCBI taxonomy): Eukaryota > Viridiplantae > Streptophyta > Magnoliopsida > Asterales > Asteraceae > Tanacetum > Tanacetum coccineum. Next base: position 22,808 of record BQNB010021988.1, on the reverse strand, counting down.
TTATGATGCTTTGCATATCCTTGGTAAAAACAGTTGTCGGTCTAGACTTTAGAGGTATAAGTATGTCGTATTTTAGAAAGGATGAGTCTGTAAATACGCTTATAAAATGTTACGTTGAGTGTAAAAAGGGTAAAAAAGTCTTATAGATCTAAGCTTAAAAGGCTGAGCTAACATGCTTATCCAAACACTTCAATAAATAACACTGAAATATCGCAACGACAACAACGATCACCACCAGATCCACTTCCACCAACCCAAAACGACGCCCGCTAATCGTCTCGCAGCGGAGCGCGGGCCTACCTGTTGTATATAACACTCAAGCACATAAAACGTCCTCCATAAAAACTAATAGAAAGATATATTTTGTGTTAGTGTAACTAAGTGCAACACCCAACAACATTTTTCTTTCACATGTTGCACCAAAAAAATTATAACTTGTAATCAACTATATCCCAGAATTAGTCGAAAAATAAATTGGAATAGTATTATTAAATATAATCAAACACCTATGAAAATAATAACAGTTTTACAAGACCCGTTATTAATATTTGATAGCTATTGCTATTCTAAACCAAAAAGCTAATACTCTCCCCGTTTTAAAATAAGTGTCCAATTTGATTTTTAAAAGTCAAACTGGTTCAACTTTAACATTAAATATATATTTTTGTGTTATATAATAGTTGTTGAAAATTATACTAATAAAAAATACACTTAAAACCCAATATGTTATTATATTTTGCATCAAGTATTATATCATATACACAAAAATTGTTAAGGTCAAAGTTGATCCAATTTAACTTTGAAAAGTCAAACTGGACACTTATTTTAAGACGGGAGTAGTAGTAATTAGTAAACTCTCACATCACCCATTTTTGAAAAAATATTAACTTTTTTATTTTTTAATTGATCATGGAAAAAATTGCCATTCTTAAAAAAGACAAAGAAGACAAAGTCTTTGTCCTAGCTAGCCAACGAATACGCGTGCTATGTTACTACGGTCGCTCAAGTGAGATGCGTTTTGGGGAAAAATAATAAAACTTGTCAGATGACCGATTTGTGAAGATTTGTTGTGTGTGTGATTATTAAATGGTTATTGTAAGATATATTTGTGTTCAAACGGATGTTTGTTTTGGCTTATATGTGAGCTTATGAGTTTATTTGATTTTAGCTTATATTTCGTAAGCCTTAATTTTCCGGCTTATTTTGATATTTATGGGCTTATATAAGTTTATCATATCGTATTTATACTTAGATAAGTCCACATGTCTAAATTAATATACCTGAAATTTAAGGCTTATGACGATATATGCCGAACGTCAAATAAAGCTCATTAAGTAAACATATTAATCAAAACAAACCAGTAGTTAAACCCAATTACCGACTTATATTCCGGGCTAAATTGTATGGGCCCAATACGAATAACTAAAAGAAAATGCCCTATGGATGCCTTTACATTGGTGGCCCGGTTCAACTATGTTTCCAAAAACCTAAATCCCAACTGACTGAACACTTTCTGCAACACATTCCATCATCGTCGCCACATCACTCCGGAGTCACTAAATCATCTTTTTCGTCGGTAATTAACTTTCCCTTATATAATAATGCAATCTTGTTATTATGGGGGTGTTTGGATTAGCTTTATTGATAAGCTTGTTAGATGAAAAAGTGAGCTTATTAGTTTGATATACAAAATGAATATAGTTTTATTTTTTGGTTACGTTAATATATATGGGTTCTTTATAGCCGGCTTATGGCTTATTTTCTTTTGAGCTTATGTTTTATAAGCTCATTTTTTGTGGCTTATTTTGAAACTTTTCGGCTTATATAAGCTTTTTATGACATAATAAGCTTATACAAGTCGAAAAGTTTCAAAATAATTAACAAAAAGTGAGCTTATGAAACATAAGCCCAAAATCAAATAAGCCATAAGCTGGCTATATAAGCCGAAACAAACAAACACACCCGTATTGTTTTGTGATTGTAAATAATTTTGTTTATTAATGTAAAATGTGTAACTATATGTGCAATCACGGGTTGTTCGGAGTAGCTTATTATATGAGCTTACCGGCTTATTTAAATTTAAACCAACAAGTTCATTTTTTTGAGGTTATGTAGTAATTAAATAAGCCAAAAAAAGCGAGCTTGTTGGCTTTTCAAAAGCTGATTAGCTATAATTTGACACTGTGTATGATATTGTTGTGTTTTATCAATCGTGCGTAGTATACTAATAAGTATTTTGATGTCACTATTTTTTTTAGAATTTGTTATAAAATATGGAAGACGATGGTGTACAAGTGATGGATAACAATAATAACGAGAATGATTTTGGTACGAATGGGAAAGGAAAAAAACACAAGGGAAAACACGATAAACCAAAGCCATGGGATGAAATAGAAGTCGATCGTTGGAAGATTGACAAGTTTGAGCCTGAACATAATCCGAGTGGTTTGCTTGAAGAAAGCTCTTTTTCTACTCTCTTCCCTGCATACAGAGGTATTTTACACATTTGCTACTTTACTCTTGTTCAAAAGTCGCTGTTTTTTAGTTTTTAGTACTATTGTTTCTTGAATGTTGTCAATTTTATGTGTATAGTGAGTTTTACTCAGTGGGGGTATTTGGATTAGCTTAATCAGCCTACTTATGGGCTTACTTTTTATAAAATAACGCTGATAAACTTATTTTTCAATCGAGCTCATCAATAAACGTATTTTTATGAGCTCGTAAGCTCTAAAAGTGAGCTTATCGGCTCTTTTGTAATCAAATAAGCCCATAAGCAGACTAAGTAAGCTAATTCAATCACCCTCTTATTGTCGTATTGTGTTTTTTTTTGAGAAAGAGATTAGGCTCCTTTAAGGTGGTTGGGTAAGACTATACACAGAAGGTTATAGCTTTATGTGTGTGATATAGGTGTAAGCTTAAAATGTACAAGCTTTTGAATTGCGTAAGTAATTTTAAGCTTAAACTTGCGTAAACATTCAGCTGTCTATCTTGCATTCGAACTTCTGTTTTACGGCTAGAACACTTAACAACTTACTATGACCTTCTAGTAACTAATATTAAGGTTCCTGCAATTGTTTATTGCAAGTTTTCATATAATATATTAATAGCGTGTAGGATTTTCATTTCACAATATTTATTTTAGGCTTTTAGTAAGTCCAATTCCGAAGGATGTAGTGTTTTTTTTAACGATTGGATCACACTTAACATAAAAGTGGAATTGCCAGGGGCAACCTTAGTGGTAATTACTGATATCATTGATCATAGAATAAGAACCTTTGTTTTTTCCTCTTAATGTTATACGGAATATAACTTGCCAAAGTGCTAAGATGCAAACATATGAACAGTTATTCATGTTTGCTTTGATTAATATATTGTGTGATTGGGAAAGTTAGCTGTACTCGTGAACTATTAGTAGTAGTAGATGTAGCTGAAAAATGACATAAAAAGACACAGACAAGGATCACCGTAGTAAACACAAGTTATTAAGGGTAAAGATGTAACGCTTTTCTAAGTACTTTCTTTTTTGTTATTGAGCTAGTTCTTTTTATCAATATAAAAGATGAAGCTTCGTCATCCAAACAAGACCTTTTTCAACTGAGCTTTTTTTTTCTAAAATAAAAGCTAATGCAGATTACATTTATTAAAGGTGCGTGCCAAACATACTCATATTTTTCATTTTGATATGATATTGAATCATGCCTAGGTGTCCTCAATCATCAGTTTGTTATTCACATGGTACCATATTTTAGTTGAGTACTTGAGTGCTCCTTCTACATTTCAAGTAATCATTTATATGATAAGCTGAACATTTGTACGGCTTATGTAGCTGCTTTTATTTACAACATGTATAAGAAGTACTTATAGAGCCTAACTGAAGAATGTCTGGTATGCAGAGAAGTATTTACAGGAAGTTTGGCCTATCGTTAAGAATGCATTGAAACAACATGGAATTAAAGGTCACCTGGATTTGGTTCGTAATCAAAACATTTTTTTTGTGAATCTGTTGATAAGTATTTATTTTTGCTTAGTTTTCTTATTGTGTACTTGGGAATGTTCAGGTTAAAGGATCTATGACCGTTTCCACTACTAAAAAGACGTACGATCCCTATATTATAATAAAATCTAGGGATCTGATCAAGCTTTTGTCAAGAAGTGTTCCTGCACCTCAGGTACGCATGTTTATTCCATGAATATTTACTGTTTAGTACTTTGTAAACTATCTACTTCATGTGATATGCTTTGATGTGAAGTGCTTACCCAAGTAATTGTTGTTGCAGGCACTGAAGATTTTAAATGATGAAATGCAATGTGACATCATCAAGATTGGTGGTTTAGTAAGAAAGAAGGTAGTGATTGCTGATGTGTAACTTATGTCGTTGTCGTCCGAATGATTCATTATTTTGTAAGATTTGATATAAGAAATTTGACTGCCATTATATTTACAGGAAAAATTTGTCAAACGAAGGGATCGGTTGATTGGACCTAATTCGTCCACTTTAAAGGTGTGTATTTCATTATTATTTTATATGGCAATCTCAAAATGGACAAATAACATACCCAAGTATGCACAGCCTCATACATTATTTTGTTAAAATACATTTTTTTATAGGATTATTGGTATGTGATCATATTTGATACTAGAGTAATTTTATGAGACGAAACAGAAGGCAAAAAGAAAAAAAGTATTAGCGGGTAATACAAGTTCAGCTGAGACTGACCTGACCTAACATGAGCTAACTGTTATCTCCTGAATCTGTTTGACCTGTTACCCATCGCATACACCTTGCCCAACATGTTTTCCTTTTTTTTATTACTCAACTTATATTTATACTCGTAAAGTTTTGTTTGAGCTACATTCTAATTCAAGTCCAGCTTTTCTTTCCCCCTTTTTGTATTGATTTATATGTGTGTGTGTTTCTGAGAATCTTGTTTAAATGCAGGCATTGGAGATTTTGACAGGCTGTTATATTTTCGTTCAGGTGTAACTTCTTGATTCAGTTCGTTCATAAATTTTCTAACTATAAATCCCATTCTTTGAGCACATCATATTGTTCCTTAATTTAACACTTTATTTGCTTTATATTTGTTAATTTAAAGGGAAACTCAGTAGCTGCGATGGGCTCATTTAAAGGCTTAAAACAAGTGAGGAGGATTGTAACAGAATGCTTGTTGAATCAAATGCATCCCTTGTATAATATTAAAGTAAGTTCCTTTCTTTTGTTTTGTATACCGTCTTATATTTTTATGCTGGAAATTTTTGCCCATTTACCCAAAAAAAAAAGTGTTGATTTGCGTTATTTTTATCTCTAGATGGGTAAAATGGGTAACACATACAACCTACTAATTCTTATTATTGTTAAAAGATTAGATTGTTTTCATGATTAATTTTTCAATCATATCTAACTTACTTTCATTAAAAAAAACGTTAGTCGGTAAAAAAGTGTTATCGATCAAATTAGTTGTACCAAACAACTATCCATACTTTACGCGTTGCACACTTATTATTAATCAGTATTTGACGCATTCTGTCTTTATGTAATGTCTATGTTATTCAACAGATTCTAATGATGAGGAGAGATCTTGCGAATAATCCAGAACTAGCAAATGAGAACTGGGATAGGTTTCTTCCGAAGTTCAAAAAGTATGATGTTTCTGTTATTCTTAAGGCTATCGATTTGCTTTTTTAGAATTTAAATATAACAACTTGTTATCTTCTTTTTCAGGAAAAATGTTAAACAAAGGAAGGTCCAGACCAAGGAAAAGAAAGAATATACACCTTTCCCTCCACCACAACCACCAAGCAAGGTGAGCGATTGCCATTTTCCGAACACTCAAACTTGCAAGTTATTTTATTATAAGTTATCATTATATACTGATGATCCAATGCTGCGTATCACTTACAAAAGGCATCTCAAGACTTTGGTAATTAGAATGATAGTACTTATAGCTAAATGTGGCTTTATATGTTTTCAGATCGACCTGCAACTAGAAAATGGTGAATACTTCTTAAACGAACAAAAGAAGTCTAAAAAGCAATGGCAAGAAAGGCAGGAAAAACAAGCAGAAAAAACTGCAGAGAACAAGCGTAAGAGGGAAGAAGCATTTAAACCTCCAGAGGTATAGTCATTAAGATCATGCTCAGAATATATTTTTATAACTTACATAATCATATATCTGTTTTATAAATCTTTTTTTTGGGATTTTCAGGAACCGAAAAGGCAAGATGATGGTAAAAACGAGAAGGATGATATTGCAGCAATGGCTGCATCCTTGAAGGTAAACCTTATATAGACGATAATCTGATTTGCAATACGTGTATGTGTCAAACTGAGCAGGATTGGGCCATGGTGCAAAATGGGTAATTTTTTTGTGCTAGCTGGTTTGGGCTTGCCTAAACACTTTTGTCCATTGTTTTGGATATTTCTATAAATAATGTTTTCAATAATAGGATTAATCTAAATGAATAAAAATAATTTAAAATTTTATGTGCCTTGTAAATACACTTTGGCTGACTGATATCTGTCCAGCCCATTTGACAAGTTTGTTTTTGCGAGTTTTTTTTTTTTTTTATTTATTGTGTTGGACCCTGTTAAAAGTAAAACTTATCATCTCTTTCATAAGTGTCACCTTTATTCTATGCTCTTTGTGGTTTGGATTTTAATTGGAGCTGTTAAATATTGCAGAACAAGGCAAAGGAGTTTGGGAAAAGTAAATCTGCTGATAAAATCGACGCTGAAATGTTTATCGCAACAGCAGGTGAGCCGTCTAAGAAAAAGTCCAAGAACAAGAAGTAATTGATGCTTCTAGTTTGCTTGTTGTTAGGAGTGATTAATCAATAACATTGTCGGACCAACTTTTTGATGTATATCATAAACTTTTTGGAATTATCGATGTTAGCAGATGCAATGTTCTATTGAGGACCATACTACTACCAAATTATTCATATCATGTAGTACCTAAAGGCTAAAACCAAAATTTTGTTCTCTCTATAATTGCAAATTTCATTTTTATCCTCTTTTATAACTCGTATTATAATATGGCTGATCACGGTCCGAAAACCGGATCAAAAACCTATTTTGTCAAAACACCGGACTGAAATGATCAGTCCATGTCCGGGGAGGTCCGGTCCGGTTCAACAAAGCATAATTGCCGGTTTTTTGTAAGATCGAACCGAAGATCGAATATGAAGAAAAGGATGGACTGAGGATCGGACCGAAATATGATCGGTTTAGTTTCTCGGTCTGATCTGATCCGCAGTCTATTATGCTCAGCCCTACTCTATAACAACAACTCTTTGGTTCGTTGTTTTTAACTAATTTTGCTGTAAAAGTAGTTATTTTGTGCCTAAGAAGCCTGAGGTCGTGAGAGGGTCTCCCCCATGCGTAAACCACATTACGAGGGGGTCTCTAATGCGTGAGCCTTGTGATTTTATGTTGGTGTGTGTTTGCGAGCGTGTATTATATCGGTGGTTGAAGGTTCACGTGGTTGAGAGCGATGAGTCTTGAGTGGCACTTAGGTTTTAGCAAGCAAAGAGTACGTATACTAGCCGAGTCTTGTGATATTATACCATTACTCCTTATAAGTTATAGAAAACATTTAGTAGTCTAATCTTTGAGAATGTTTACCTAACTTGGATAATTGATATACAGTAAGTATCAACTTTTTCATTTACTTTTAATGGCTATCAAAGTCTAAACCATTGCAAGTTTCTTTGCTTAAGACAGTTGGTGAAAATGATAGATGTATACACCCATAATTCTACATATCCAGCTTTCAGGACCCCAGCAAACTACTGTATTTGTAAATTAATACTCTACTAATATGTTGTTTCTGGGCACATGGATAAAATGCAAATCAAATTTATATGTTTTGATTAGTTGTTGAACCAAAAGACTAATATCATAATTCACGAGTAACAAGAGTATATGTTAGATGTACCATCCATCGGCCATCAACTTCTTCTCCTGATTATCTTTTAAGAGTGACATTTCATTTTTTTATTTCGACATGAACGTAAGAAAAACCACCAACAATACGACGGTGACCTACGGGTCAGACGCCATAATGTTCTTATGTGAATTCTTGGGTCTAAACCTCACTAATCACATATCTTGCGGTTGATCGTGGAAAATATTAGAATTGATAACTGGGATATCCCGGTTAAACTATGTACTCTACTTATACGGCAATAACTCATCCTTCAAATATAAGTTTAACCAAGAAAACCACATTTGTTTTTTTCTTCTTTTTCTTTTAGAACGGCAACTAACTATCTCACATTTCTTTATCTGTTCGTGAGTTAAAAAACACTTTGAGCTATAATAATTTTATTAATTGCAAACTTTTATTTAAGGAATATAAACACAGCCTTTTGAAAGTTTTGTGCAACATGTCCGTACATCATGCTTGTTAAAAAGCCATATATGTAATGATTTTAGGAAATACTTTTGGTCATTATCACCATCATGTGATATATTCAAATCTGTAAACTAAAGCATCTTCAAGAGTGTACTCATCATATATTAATACAAATTTATTGTGGCTTGTTAACTAAGCCAAATCTAATTCTAATGATGAAATGATTAGATCAGTGTGTTATAATCTAATTTCTAGTATTGGTCGATAGTTATTATTACAGAAAGAAAATGCTAAATGAGCTTATATGTTGAGATTAGAAATTTAATAAATAAAATCAACATATTTTTTTTTGAAAGAAGCAAAGTTTTATTAAGCCACATAGGCAAAGAACAAAAAACAACATACAACGGACTCTAAGACAACGCACCGAAGAGAGAAACACCCAAAACTAAAACAAAAAAACAAGAAAAAAAAAACTAAGGAAGCGATGAAGAAGCCAAGTCACCGGGATTTCGAATCATTATTCCATGAGAAGATTTTCTTGGAAGAACGATGATAGGCCCATTAAAGAGACAATCTTTGCACCGAAGGAAAAATGTCCTCATGACGAATGGCATTTGCCTCGTGATCCGAAGACGCATGAAGAATCTTGTTTCTCCAATTCCAAACCTGCCAGATAAATGTCATACATACCGCATGAAAAAGTTTTTCAACCGACTTGTTCTCGATAAACCCCGACTTTCCTTTAAGAATTTCCACTAAAGACGGGTTGTATAACGGAGAAGACTTCCACCAACTCCATAACTTACACCATATAATTTTAATTTTGGAACAAGAGAGGAAACAATGGTGTTGAGATTCTTCATCTACGCCACAAAAATCAACATATTATTTATGCCACGTATAAAGATATAAAGAGTGAACAACATTGCTGAAAGTTGAAAACTCTACATAGTAAAATGATCATATTACCTTTGATTATCATTTTAATATTTCTGTCAAACTACCTTAGATTTTCATTACATTTTTTAGATAACATGTCATATTTATTTATAGTTTCTCAATTTCAACACACAATAAAATGTATACTAGTATGTGTCAGTTAGTGTAGGTTTAGTTTCGAATAAATTGTGGTTCTTAGTGTTTTTGTGTTTTGTTCTCTTGGGTCCTTTCCTCCTCTTAATTTGCTTGATTAATTGGGGTGGGATGTCAGGATTACTCTTTGTTTTTTGTTGTGGGTTTTATAAAATTGTTGTCTTTCTAAAAAACATTAATACTAAATTGAACTTATTAGAGACCAATGTTACAAAGTCATAATACAATTAATATACAAATATATAGTTCTTTCATCTATTTATCACCATGAATAATTTTAGCAACATCATCAATAAGTTTATTATCACGAAAAACATATAACATAAACGCATTTCTCGTAGAATATTTAATTACACGAGTATCCGATACCATAACACATAAGAACTATACCAGTGTGAGCTAATAAACAAATAAAATCACTTCAATCACTGTAGACGCTCCAAGCCTCTAAATATACACAGAAAGGAAAATGATTTGTACATTCTTAAAAATGATTGAGACACTTAGGGGCTGTTTGATAAAATAAAATGATTTAGCACTGAATCATATATCGTCCTGAATGATTCACATGCTCTGTGCGAACTTGCTTCTGAATAAAAATAGGGCGTTTGCTAGCCGTGCTGAATGAAGGATCTGAATATCATAAAATTACCACTTTAACCTCATGCATAATCAGAAACTACTTCTAGTAATAAGACGTAAGGTCGTAAGTGCATAGATAATGTTAAGAAAAACGCTAATTAAAATAATAATATAAATAATTATGTTTTGTCGTCAATTTTGTTGTAAATCGAGATATGTTCACATGTCTTATCTTTACAAATTTGATTATCTAGCTTTTTTCTTATATTTTAAAATTTTATTATTGATTTAAAAATAATGTAACATTTAAGAATTTGTTGTGTCAACGTTAAACAATTAGATTGATTTAAAAAATAGTTAAACTTTAATTCATAATTTCACATGGACCATGTGATATGAAGTTATATAACAAGGCAATATTGAGTTAGAGGTTCTTAAATCTCTTGGCTTTGACTTCTTCTCTCACTGTAAAATCCGTATTGGTAATGGGTGTAATACGAGTTTTTGGAAGGACCCCTGGATCGGTGACTCCAGACTATGTTTGCAGTTTCCTAGGCTGTATGCTCTCGAAAATAATAAGGAATGCACTGTGGCGGTTAAAATGTCTGCTCCTTTTACTTTTTCTTTTCGTCGGGAGGTTAGAGGCGGGATTGAATCCTCTCAGCTTTCTCAGATTTCCGAACTTCTAGGAACTCAGATTCTGTCCAGCATTGAAGATCGTTGGAGATGGGATCTTAATGGCGATGGTAATTTTCATGTCAAAGATGTTCGCTCCAAACTTGATGACTCTCTTTTGCCCAAGGCGGATACTCCCACGAGATGGATCACGACGATTCCCATCAAACTTAATATTTTTGCTTGGAAGGTGTCTTTGAACCGTCTCCCTACTCGTCTCAATTTGGTTCGGCGTGGAGTTTTGGTGTCTCCGATCTCTTGTCCCATTTGCCTAGCAGGTTTAGAAGATTTGGACCATCTCCTTTTCAGATGTAATATGGCTGCTGAGGTTCTCCGGGCTGTTTGTAAGTGGTGGAATTTAGCTTGGTCTCCCCTTGACTCTTATGCTACGTGGCTCTCATGGTTTTCCTCTATTCGGATGCTTTCTCATTTGAAATCTGTGTTAGAAGGTGTTTTCTATACGTCTTGGTGGTGCATTTGGTCGTACAGGAACCAACTTTTATTTGCGGACTCTCACTCTAGGCAAGAGGTTTTTTTTGATGAGATAGTTAGGCGTTCTTTTACTTGGTGTAATGCTAGGAGCAAAAAACCTATTAGATGGGATAGTTGGCTTCAACACCCATATTTGATTTCTTTGTAATTCTTAGCGCCTTGCTAGTTTTTTAATAAAGTTGCCGTTCAAAAAAAAAACAAGGCAATATTGAGAAAATATGATGCTGAATGACATTGCACGCCTACCATCCATGAATGAATAAGAACTAATTAGAATGATACGGCGCATAAAAATTTGCTAACAAACAATTACATTACTGATCGATTTAAATTTGGCCTCTGAACTACACCATTCAAAGGCTATCAAACACCCCCTTAATTGTATGAACAGATAAAACACACTGTACACATAATACAACTATTAATACACAAAGTTAAGTGTCTCAATCATTTTAAAAAATGTTCAAATCAATTGCCTATTTTTGTGAAAGAAAAATATTAAAGAACTTCATAGGAAGATATTTTCTAAAAATAAGGAAATAACTACTCCACTTTTTAACACTTTTCGCAAAATAACCATAAAAATTACAGTAAATTTTATCACACAACCCGTTTTCTCCTTGCATTTTCAGTTTTTTCTTCAGTTTTAACGACACTTTTCCTTTTATGACCCTTTCCTAAAGTGTCACTAAAGTAACAACTGTTCTAGATTCCTAAAGGTGTCACCATTTTTGGGCCAATTCCAGTAGAATGCATGCGGTGCGATTGAACATAACACCACTTAACGAATGTTACAAAATTTCATACACTTTTATTATTATTATATATATAATATATGATGCTCGAGTTTAATTTGTGCACGCATCATTGATACATATGTATTTTATGTGTGTTTAAAGGCCTTTGTGATAATGACAAAAAGTTACCGAAAATCTACGAGACGACCCCGACCATTTTGGTCGATTTTAGGTAATGTAAGTTTCAAAAACATTTGACCAGTTTTTATGGGGGTGAAGGATCACCTCTACACTACCTTTCATGCGCCATAAATCATAAAATTCACCCCTCGCCACGCGTTAAAATGGGGGTTTCACGTGCACAAAGGTGGTGATGACCACCTCTTTTATTAGGCCCCAAATCCAAATCGTTGTGGTGCTCACGATCGATTAGTCACCACATATTTTAGTGAGCATCCGATGTACGATGCACATACATTCCGAAAGAGGTTTCGAGTGAATCGAGAGATATTCACAAGCATAGTTGAAGATGTAACTAATCGTTGTGAATTCTTTCGTAATAATATTGATTGTACCGAAAGAGAAGGCATTTCGGCATTAATGAAGTGAACTTTCGTAATTCGTCAATTGACATACAACATCGTTCCTGAAGCACTTGATGAATATTTGCATATGAGTGTAACAACTTCTTGTGCTTCTCTTAATTATTTATGTAAGTATATTATGGAAATATATGGAGCATAGTATTTGCGAAAACCTACATACACTAATGTTGAAAAGCTATATCGGTTTCACGAAGAAAAGCACGGGTTCCTAGTAATGTTAGGAAGTCTTGCTTTTACAGATTGGGAGTTGTTTGATTGTCCGAATGCAAATAAAGGGCAATATTGTAGACGTGTGACATGAATCCAAACATTTTGCTGGAAGTGGTTTCGTCACAAGACTTATAAATACGACATGCTTTCTTTGGTGTTAGTGGGGCGAACAACGACATTAACGTTATACATCAATCGCCTATTAAGGGTGTTCAAAAGAACCGTAAAACCGATGAAACGAGCCGAACCGTTTAATCTGAAACCGAAAAAACCCGAAACGGAAGAAAGCGAAACCAAAAATAACCGAAACCGAAAAAACCCGCTTATCACGGTTCGGTTTCGGTTTTTATTTTTAGATATCCGCGGTTAACCGAACCGAACCGAACCATGCTTAATATAATGAATGTTTTTAGCTAAATATTTAAATAATTGTACATGTATTAATTATATTATGCACTACTTTTATTATATAACAATTTTTTTGTTTCTAATGTTAACATTTCTAAACATTTATGTGTCAAATTTGGTTAACGTGATCGTAATTAATAAACGTCTAATAAATATATTTTTTAATATGATACGTATGAATATTTGAATGCAATCATTGCAACTATCTAATTTTTATTTGACTTTTATCTATTCAATGCCATTTAATTTGACTAAAATGATATTTTACGTTCTAGACCATTGTATTTTTTATAGGGTTAAACGTCTAAAATGGTTAACCGTGACCCGAACTGCGGGTAACCGCTCACTTCGAGTACCCGCATGTCCGGTTACCCGCCTAGTACGGTTCAGTTTTGGGTAGTAAAATTAATTACCCGCCCCACGATGGATAGTTGAAATCTTACAACTAACCAAAATGAACCGCCCCGTGAACACCCCTATCGCCTATATTCAACGATCTCAAAGACGAAAAAGCACCAGAGGTTCCATTTGTGGTTAACGACGTAAGCTACATATGTGAATATTATCTTGTTGATGAGATATATCCGGAACGGGTGACACATGTTAAGTATATTTCACATCCAAGCGATGATGACCACAAGTGAATACGATATAAGCGAATGCATGAAATGGACAAGAAAGATGTCGAACGAGCGTTTTGAATTCTCAATATATAAAGGGGCTATGTTAGCCAATTTCGCAGGGCCAATGATTATGCAAAGAATAAGGAATATGATGTTACATGCATCATATTACATAATATGATTCGAAGACACAATGGTAGACAATATCTCCCGACTGGTATCGGGAGAAAGCACACCGTGAGGACGATCTTGTTCGAACTCTTGAACAAACGTTACAAGTTATCAGAAAAAATCACATCGGCAGAAGCGCATCAAAACCTTCGTGTTGATTTAGTCAAACATCTTTCTCATGAAGTTTAATTTAAGTTTTTAACAATTATGATGTTTTTAATTTTTAACGTAATGTTTTAATTAGTTTTTAGAAAAAAGGTAAAAGATGGTGAGAGATGGTAATGTGAAGATAATGGTAAAGCTGACCATAGAAACCCTTCTTATATATGTCAATTTTCTTATAAATTAGTATACCAAGTATTTTGCATAAGTATAAATCAACTTAAAACTTACATATCATAAAAACAAAATTTTATAGCGACAAACAGTTATAGTTGCGATATTAAAATTTAAATATTGATTGAGATCGGTAGAAAAATGATATGAATCTGTAAAATACGAATAAATAAATGAATACAGATTATTAAAACAAAAGAAAGCGTAAAAAATTAAAAATTAAATTTCTTTTAAAAAAAAAATCACAATTACTTAACTCATTTTGGTTGATACTTGTCTCAAAACATTTTTTTATCATTCATATTCAATACGAGTACATTAGTATCTATACTATGGAGTAGGGGTGAGCAAAACGGACCGTCGACCGGACCGGGCCGAACGTATTTCGGTCGGGTCCTCGGTCCATGTTTTACATTACATTCGGTCTTCGGTCCGGTCGGTCCGGTCCGTTCCTTGAACCGTGCTCACCCCTACTATGGAGCATGATGCTCCACGACGAAAAAGTGCAACAGTGCCAAAAAAGTGAGTATAAAAATTAGCCCAAAATATGGCCCAACGTAAAAAAAAAATCAACCAGCCCAAAATGGAAAAAATAAATATAAAACAGACCCTCAACTTTTCACTATTTACGACTTTTAATATAATAAACTTTAATTATCAAATATTAAACACGTATCTACCGATTTATTCAGATCAAAAAAATACCCGCGGAAAGATCTTTGAATTGCGAACAAAACGAGTCCAATATTGCAACGCTTCTGAATTACGCACGATTTTTTAAAAATGTTGAAGTTTAATATAAATAGGAAAAAAAAGAAAACTTACAAATCGTACCCTCAACTTTTAACTATTTACGATTTTTTATATAATAAACTTTATTTATCACATATATAACGCATATCCAGCGATTCAGTCAGATCAAAAAATATACGCGGAAAGATCTTTGAATTGCGAAAAAACGAGCCGAATATTGCAATGCTTCTGACATACGTAAATCTGGCACAAAGTAAAAAAAAAACCCGACCCAAAATGAGAAAAAAATTTTACAAAACGGACCATCTACTTTTAACTTTTTACGACTTTTTATATAATAAACTTTATTTATTAAATATATAACACATATCCACCGATTCATTCAGATCAAAAAATAACCGCGGAAAGATTTTCAAATTTCGAACTAAACGAGCCTAATATTGCAATGCTTTTGAAGTAAGCACAATTTTATAAAAAATGTCAAAAATGTTTGGATCCTTAGCCGGCCTCCTTTTAGCCCATGTGGTCGGCCAAAATGGTAAATCTATAATATATATATGCACAAAATGTATTCGGCCCATTATTCTTTGTTACAATAACGATTGTATATCAAAAAATCGTTAAAACATAACAAAATATCGAAACCACACTATTATCGAAACTAAATATCTTTTGACATTAGGTTAGCCTTGTGCAATACACAGGCAATATGCCGACTCGTTGGGTAGCAAATGATACTGCTTTATAGTGATGAGACAAGAGGACCAATTATAATTCGTGTCAAGTGTCAACGCCGTTGGATCTTTCTTGTGCCAGAAAAGTTGTTAGCTTGTCATAGTCAAAATCCTCACACACACACACACTCAATGAATAGTACAGTACTATCCCTCCACTACTACATGCTCATTCTCAGGTTCATGTTTAGTCTTTTCTTTTCCAGATCTTAGTACATGTATCCTTTGACTTATATTTAAATCCCACCACTTATTATTGCTTTCATTCAAAACTTGTATTAATTAAATAAGTTATGATTATACTTAGATGTGTGTTTTTTTCATTTTATTTAAATGACACTATTTAATCTATAGTCAAACATGTTGAAGTTTAGGAATTAAGTTGAGCAAACGAAATGAATGATAGTTTGTTAGGTCATTTTCAGTTTATTCTTTGTATTTTAAAACTCGATTGTATGAAGATTTTTTCTTTTATTTGTATGTAACTTTTTTATATTGCAAGTTATACATTAAAATTTTGATATTTTTCATTCCCTTTGTTTTGTGAGTATTATTTACTCACACAAATTAGATATTGGACGTTATGTTGTTAAGCAGATATATTTTGATTATAGTGAAACTCAAACCGATTATATTACTCATCAACTTTTGACTTGTGTTCGTCAACCAAAAGAGTAGATGTTTATGTTTAACATAACAAATTCATGTAGAATTTGTCGTTCTATAAATAAAATAGTTTATTTTTCAGTTTTTCCGTTAAAAAGAAAAAAGATGCATATATGTAAATGTTTACCACACATCAAATAAGTTTGGGTATAACAGGATATTGGACGACGCATTTGTCCTCTTCAATGACATGTCTTGCCTAATACAAGACAGTCTAACGACACGTCTTAAGACGAGAAAAATAATGAGAAGATGGTCTTGTGAATGAATGACTTCTCATGTTATTTGTTGTGTGCGTGTGTAGGTATATGTGAGTATTTTGTAGGGCATACTTGGTATTGCATTTGGATGTCTTATTAAACTAATTTGTCGGTAATCTTGATCGAGTAACGAGAAGTAGATGTGACGTGATGAACCAACTGGGCTAGCTTAGTTGGCCATCAAAGGTGTCTTTGGGGAGGTTGTTATCACATGTGAGAGGTCCCAGGTTCAAGTATCTCCGTGGTGGTTTTCCTTCAAGGTGGGAATCTGTGGGTTCTGCCCCATATATGCTTTGATTCGAGACTGGCATGGACTACCTTCTGGGTATGTACTGTGGAATCGAATCACTAATTATTATTCGAGGCTGGCAGGGACTACCTTCTGGGTAAGTACTGTGGAATCGAATAACTAACTTAGTAACTGTACTAACTCGCCGTTCAAAAAAAAAAAAAGTGACGGTGATGTTCATAGTCTTAAGGGGTGTTTGTTTCGGCTTATATGTGAGCTTATTAGCTTATTTGATTTTAGCTTATATAACATAAGCTTTAATTTTTTGGCTTATATTGAGATTTATAGAGTTATATAAGTTTATCATATGCTAATAAACTTATATAAACCTAGAAGTCTCAAAATAAGCTGAAATTTTGAGGTTTATATTATATAAGCCGAAATCAAATAAGCTCATAAAAAAACACCCCTTAGTCTAATATTGTTATAATATCTCGATTATCATTTTGGTACTGCTTACATTTGTTACACATATTGATTTTTGGTACAACTCAATTCATATCAAACCTCTACAATATTACTCAACATGTTTAGCTTGTTTTTCTCACATATAGATAAAAGTACACTTCTAGAAAGTAGAAACAACAAAACCAATAATTGTTGGTTTTCAAACACCAAAAAAAAGTTATGTCACGCAAAAAGGTCAATTTCCATATAAACATATATAGTATTATCCAATCAGTTAAAAGCATCAATCAAATACCAAAGAAAGAATTGAACCAATCCCTATTACAATTAATATTGCATTAACCATGCTAGAAAGTAAACAACATACTAATAATGCGACCAAAATGAATTATTAGAGGCGTATACGACAAAGGGCTAAATTAAAGAGGGTGTGGAGCCAATATATATAGATCACTATCGATGTTGAAAGATAGCACAAAGTAAAAGAAAATATAGGAACATATTTGTTTTACATTTACTTCACATTTTGTATGTTTTGTCACTTACGTTAGTTTTTTTAAATAACAAATACGAAGATGATTATTGTACCTTCATTGAATGCAGTTGTGTTTGGTGCGAGGTTTATAAAAGCTTATAGAGGCTTAAGCTTTTAAAATAAGTTGACCTGTAAAATAAACTTTGTTTGTCGTACAAATTTATGGAAGCTTTTACAAGCCATAAACCTCCATAAGCTCAAGTCCATTGAAAGTGGCTTATTAGGGCTTATAGCTAGTCAAATTACTTAAATACCCTTTAAAATATAATGGATTATCACGTAAAAGCTGTAAATATATCTGAATTTAATTTGATGTATTTTTATACGATTTTATATTAATAAACTTCAGTATCGGCTAATTCGCAAAATAACTTCATAAAAATATACTCCCTCCGTCCCAAAATTATTGTCTTCCGACAAAAAACACACAGTTTAAGAAAATTGTATTTATTACTGCTTTCTCTTTCTTACTTTTTAGCAGAATGACAGTTTTGCCTTTAACTAATTAATTAAAGTCTTCTTCAAAGTTTGTAATAATAATTTCAAACAAGGGTAATATAGTAAACTTAATTAAATTTTCATATCTATTTTTAGTAGTGAACAATTAAATTGAGACATTCCAAAAAAGAAACGTGGATTATTAATTTGGGACGGAGGGAATAAATTAGAGCTTCCGTCTTATAATATAAGCATAAACCTCAAGCAAGCTTAGCTCCAATTTCAGTCTCTAACATATTTCGCCAAACATAGAGTACATGTAAAAGATAACCAATGCACGCGAATGTGAACATATTATAAGGTAGAAAAACCGTTTATGGTTACAACAATTATTGGTACTTTAACCTTAGACTTAGGAATTTTAGGAATTTTATAGACCTATGTTTTGTACAAATGTTGGATAGTTTGATAAAAGGACACTAGAATATTATACATGCGAGCATATTTAATCTATATTTAAAGAAGTATATGCGTACAAAATTAGTAGTAATAAGGTAATTAAATATAGTGTTAAAAAAAGGTAATTAAATATAGGGCAAATGGGAAAAACATTGACCTTGTCACGTTTTCTTTTTGTAAGTTATGAACTTTTAATTTTTCTTTTGTATGTCTACACTTTGCTAATCTTCCTATTATAGCCATTAAACGGAGATAATTTGACGTGGCACTCGATTAAGCCACTTTTTCCCGTTTTCCTTTATATTTTTTCCGTTTAACACTTTGGGGGTCCGTTTGTCAACTTACAAAGTACGAGGTTGTGTTGGGGGTTCATATCACTTAATAAAACACTTCCAGAAAACACGATCATAATTCACAAACTCAAAAACCATTTCTTCCCCAATTAAACATGAACCCTAATTCAAAAAATCATTAGTTCACGCAAATCATCAAACAAACAGATACTACAAGAACCCTAATTTATGTCATAAGGTATGTCATCATTCGTTGTTGGCTACTTTTTCCTAATTTAATTTGTTAAAGAACCCTAATTTTTTTTCATTAATCTATTAGAATGATCCATGGGACCGACCTGCATTGTTTTGATGTTCATAATGATGGTTACTTTTTCCATTTACCGTTAACTTATGTTGATGGTGTCATCCTTGAAATGATTGTTCGAAGGATGCCTTATGAAGAGTTTGTTGTATATTTAGAAGAAAAGTGTGGCTGTTACTTTTAAGGTTTGTATTACCAAGTATCAAGCCAAGACTTAGAAAGGGGTTTAGTTAGGGTTAGTGACGATATGTCGTTATCTTACATGTTTGATGTTGAAGAGACATTTGGTAGGCTTAATCTTTATCTTGATCACTTAGATATAGATCTTTCAAAGTATTTAAGTCAAGCTATTACATATGACATGGATGCTTGTGTTTCTAAGATAATAGGCCTTCCTAAAAAGAGGTATTGCAATGAATTTTCCTTGGATGGGATGGTTGATTGGGCTGAGATGGAGGTTGAAAAACCAAAGGGTGTTGAAACAAGGACTAGTACTACAGAGGTTGATGCAACAGATGGGGTTGAAGCTAGGACTAGTACTATAGAGGTTGATGCAACAGATGGTGTTAATGCAACAGACAAGGGCAAAGAGAAGGTTAGTTAAGATGCAACAGAGGTTGTTCAAACTAGGATAAGTACGGTTGAAAATGACTCTGAGACTGAGTATGATAGTGATGGTGATAGTGACTATTAATCAGATACGTCAGTTGACTATCTTAGTCCTGGTGAAGAAGAATCGATTTAACTTAGAAATAGGATAAAAGCTAATAGAGAGGCAAAGACTAAAGCAAAAGATAACCCAGTTTCAGAAATGAATGAGCCAAATGATAAAAACAGTATGCATGTGGATAATGTTAGAGGTGAGACTTTTGAGGAACATGATATTTATATGAATGAGCTTTCTGAAAAGTCTTAATATTGCTGATAAGGATGGAATAACTGAAGATCCTTTCATTTCTGTTGAAAAACATGTGGAGAGGTTTCCAATGTATGATGAAACTACACACTAGAGACTCAGGAAACCAAAGGTAAAAGCATTTGAAGTTTAATGTTTGTTTCTTTTTTCAATGTACAAATGATGTATATTAACACATATTTATATTTCAATTGTAGGTTGGTGAAAAGTATGTAAGTATTGCATAGTTCAAATAGTGTCTAACCTACTAAGCTTTGGCAAATGGTTTCTCTTTGTGGTATGAGAGGAATAGGGAAGCTAGGGTGGTAGCAAAGTGTGGACAAAGAAAACCTAGGTTGTCAGATCCCGAGAAAGGTAAACAAAGAAACCAGACTATGTACCCTAATGGTGGTAGTAGTGATGAGTTGCCTACATGTCCTTGGAGATGTTATGCTAGGTGGATGACTGATGAAAAAACTTTTCAATGCATATCCTTAGAATATGAGCATACATGTGATAGGAATTTCAACTTTGGTTCATTCGTCAACTATAAGTAGATTGTAAAAATCTTTGGTGATAAGATTAGGGCTAACCCAAATATCATGTTGTGTGATATATCTGATTTAGTGATGAAAAAAATATAAGTGTAAGGTCAGTTCCAATCAGTGTACACACGCTAAGAAGTATGCATTGACAGAGTATGAAAAGGAAATTGATGAACATTATGCTATGCTGAGATCTTATGAAAAACTAATTTTAGATTTCAATCCTGGGTCCACTGTAAAGTTGGGAGTGACTATGAATCCTGATGGAAAACTTACTTTGATAGGTTCTATGTGTGTTTTGCAGGACTGGCGAATGGATGAAAGGCAGGGTGAAGAAAAATAATTGCTTTAGATGGTTGTTTTCTTAAAAGGCCTAATCAAGGTGAAATGCTTACTGAAATTGGAAGGGATAGGAATAACCACATTTATCCAGTGGCTTGGGCAGTGGTAAATGTTGAAAACAAAGACAACTGGACTTGGTTTTTAGAGTTGCTGGAACATGACTTGGGTAGCAGCGGAGTAAATGGACTAACTCTGATGTCTGATCAACATAAGGTTAGCAATTATATCTGTTATATCCTTGTCCAACTAGTATATATGTGCTAATAAAATTTCATTTGTACAGGGTCTTATGGAAGCTGTTAAAGATGCCATGCCAAATGCTGAGCACATGCAATGTGCAAGGCATATTTATGAAAACTTTAAGAAACAATACCTTAGGTTAGAGTTTAGGTAATTGTTCTGGGCAGCATCTAAAGCCTCATACCCTCAGCTTTTCAACAATATTATGGATAAGATAAAAAGTGCTAACCCAAATGCACATAAGTATCTTATGGATAAGAATCCCAAAACTTGGTCAATAACATTTTTTGAGGTCGTGATGGGTGTCGAATCCAATAAAAATAAATCCTAATTCTATTATTTGTAGTTAGCAACAAGTAGGGTCGATTCCACAGAGATTGGTCTAGATTAATTCTTAAATGACGAACAAGTAACAAGGGGGGTTTTGATTTTTGACAAGTAGATAACAAGATAATAAGATAACTGATTAAACTAAGCACTTAAAAGAGATATAAATTGAGGCGAAAGATACTATCTAGTCAAAGGTATTATCTAAGTATGAATCCTTGGTTAATCATCGATATTGAAACATTTCATATACTTAAGAATAAACTGGTTGTGGTTATTAACAAGTTCTAATAACCCGTCTCTCCTTACTACGTCGATAAACAAAACAAGCTCTTTGATTATTTCCCTTACCAAACAACCAGCGCTAAATAAGCTCTTAGGACTTGATTTTCGATAGCATTAGACTTTAGAGAAACCACCAATTCTGGTTGATAAACACATAAGCTCGATTCATCTAAACCAGTTTACAAATTCCCTTAACAATAGTCGAAAACTTGACCATAATCAATATTGTTTATTGTTGATCCTAATATAATAGATCTTGCTTAGCTTGTATAAGCTTAAGTTGTATTGAATAAATCCAAAACAACTATGATAGAAACTTTGATTGTGAATATCAAAGACTATGTGGAACTAGTCAATGATACTAAGAAGAATTTCAATAAAACAGTAATAAATAAGATTAATAACAAATAGTTTACCAAACTTTCAGCTTCAATATAATACGAACACTCTTAATAGTGTTAGGGTTTACAAAA
The DNA here is from genome assembly GCA_026074375.1 of Tanacetum coccineum. NCBI lineage: Eukaryota > Viridiplantae > Streptophyta > Magnoliopsida > Asterales > Asteraceae > Tanacetum > Tanacetum coccineum. The sequence continues at coordinate 270 of BQNB010021988.1, read as the reverse complement.
CCTTGAAGCTACGAATAGATTGACAGAACAATGAAAATATATCAATCTCTATGCCCTAGGACCCCATTTTATACACCAAGGAGTCCTAACTGGCTTAGAATATTTTCCTAAGTTGTCATGATCTTCTAAACAAATAACTTATACGTATCTTTTACAAAAATATCTCATACATATCACATAAGCAATCTTTATCTTTAATCATTCTTTATCCATTAGCAGTTGTAACTATGTCAGCAGTTGTAACTCTGTACCAGCAGCAATAACTGTGAA
>BQNB010021987.1:37768-56429 GCA_026074375.1 Tanacetum coccineum | reverse complement strand
CATCAAAAATATTATCTTTGTAGATTAACAGAGTTAAAGGACGTGTATATGATTTTTCATAATTGGATACAAAAAGTACATGATGGACTGCGTATGAGTGTCTTGATATTAGAATTTAGCTAGTACTCCTTTTGTATGTGTTCTCGAAATTGTAATAAATGGTTGCCTATTTCCAAAAAGTAAACTTGAACCACTAAAAAAATGTTAACATGAGAATCAGTCTCACTGTAACGATTATGCAAAAGTATGTGTTGAGAGTCCAACTGAATTTGGATGTGCAATATTACAAATCGAATGTGGCTCACCATAAAAACTAGAAAAACTAGATAGAAGGTAAAAGGGCTGGGAGGGCATAACGGTAGCAGCACATAATAATTATGCGGATGTAGTAAAAGTCTCCGTGTAAGTATCTGCTAGAAAAATGACTTAAACTTTAAAGATTGTTTAGTAAATTTGATAATTCGTGTGACTTGTCTAACATGTTTTGATATTTGAATTAGTTTAAACTTAAGAAACTCTTCTAAGGTTTAGTTTTTAAATTTTTATAAATAGGGATTGATAGTGTTAGTTTTTTTTTACATTTTGAATTAGAATTTTGCATTGTTAACTTTGTATTTGGTTTGGTAATTTTGCATAAAGCTTCTGCTTCGTTTATCGAGTTTATTTATTTGTTTTGTCTTCTGATTACCTACAAGTAGTATTCGAGCTAGGTTTGTACAAAAACAAAGAAAAAGAAGAAAAAAAGGTTCGCTTATTTCCTTCAATTGTAAGTGTTTATGGATTTTGGAATGTCACCGTGATTATCACACTTTTATCAGAAAACTCAAAACCATAGCGTGCTTGTCGATCTACCTCTTCTTGTCCGACCACCTCCTCCGACAAGCCTCCAACTTGTTTCATCTCTTCATCCACAGATAAAAATGAGTCCTTATACTCCTCGCTAATGAACATGCTCTTTTTTGTTTGCAAACTAATTTTCTCTAGCATGAACACCATTTTTGTAATCGTGACCTTATTGAAAATGGGAGAGAATGAGTTGTGAGATTAATTGTCATTACAACAAATGAAGTGGAAAGTTGTATTTATACAGCATTACATGGAGTCAAACAAGAAAGTCAACTAACTAACTTTCTAACAAACTTTCTAACTAAGATAATTAAGCTACACTGTTACATCAATCTACTGTACTATTACATAATCCTGCATTCCCTTAAGCACTTCTTGGGACTAAGTTGTGTCTTATGTAGACTGAATCTTCTCACACTATTGATGCTTGATTGACCTTTTGCTGATGTTGTAGAGGTAGCTCCTTTATCCCCCCTCCCCCCCAACAAGTTGACACTGTGTAGGGATCACAGATGTTCAACTTGGATAAACAGCTGTAGTGTAAGTATTTATTGAGTCCTTTAGTGAGAATATCAGCTATCTGAGATTGTGAGGAAACAAAGATAGGTTTAATGTGGCCTTGTCTGATTTTATCTCTAACAAAGTGACAATCTATTTCAATATGCTTTGTTCTAGCATGTTGAACTGGATTGTTGGCTAAGGCAATAGTTAAGGCATTATCACACATGACCAATGATGGAGTAGGAATGTTGATGCCTATGTCATGAAGTAAGCATTTGAGCCAAGAAATTTCACAAGTACTGTCAGCCAGAGATCTGTATTCAGCTTCACTGGAAGACCTTGAGACCACCAATTGTTTCTTAGATTGCCATGAAATAAGACTATTGCCTAGGAAAATAGCATAGCCTAAGACTGACCTTCTGGTGGTTTGACAGCTTGCCCAATCACTATCACAATATGTGGTGAGTTCTAACTTGTTGGAAGCTGGGAAGTAGATTCCGTGTCCATAACAGAGTTTGATATATCTCAGGACCCTATGTAAAGCTACAAGATGAGGAGTCCTTGGATTGTGTGAGAATTGACTCAAGGCTTGGACTGCAAATGATAAATCTGGTCTGGTAAGGGTAAGATAGATTAATTTTCCAACAATGGTTCTGTATTGAGTATGACCAGGAAGTGGATCACCATCTACTTCATTGAGTTTGACAATAGGGTCCATAGGTGTAGCCACTGGTTTAATATCAAGTGTGTCAGCGTATTTGAGTAGATCAAGGGACTAATCCTGTTGAGTTTCTCAGAATCTCAATACCAAGGTAATAGTGTATAGGGCTTAAATCCTTGATACTAAACATGGTGTAAAGTTGAGTCTTGATATGTTGTAGAAAGATGGCATCTTTGCCAGTGAGTAAGATGTCATCAACATAAACCAAGAAGGAAGTGATGAAGTTTTGATGATTGATAGTAAAGAGTAAAGTATCCACATAACTCTGTTTGAATCCAAGGCTTAGGAGGAAGGTAGTAAGCTTCTCAAACCATTGTATGTTTGCTTGTTTTAAAGCATAAAAGGGATTTGGTTAATTTGCACACAGTGTTTGGTGGGAGGTTATGAGGGTAGCCTTGTGAGACAGTCATGTAGAACTCTTCATTAAGGTCATCGTAGAGGAAGGCATTGTTGACATCCAGTTGTTGTATGGGCCAACCATTGTGTACTGCTATGGCAATAAGAGTTCTCACAGTTGGCATTTTGGCTACAGGAGCAAAGGTTTCAGTATAATCAATCCCTTCTTTTTGGTTAAACCCTTTGGCTACAAGCCTGTCCTTGTATCTGTCAATGACTCCATCAGCTTTGAGTTTGATCTTGTAAACCCATTTACTTCCATTAGGTGTCTTTCCTAGTGGTAGTGTTGTGAAAGTCCAAGTTTTGTTGTTTTTTAGAGCTTGAATTTCCTTTGTCGTAGCATCCCTCCAATTTTGATCTTTGAAAGCCTGCGTAAATGACTGTGGTTTACTGATTGCATCTGTATTTCTAACTAGGTTGTGGGTTTGTTTTGTAAGGTTGATATAATTAATGTATTTGGAGTGATGATATTTGGTAGTGATGTTGTTGATGAGTGATTTAGGTAGATTACATTGGAAGTATTTTAGGTTAGTTGGGAGTGTTCTGTTTCTGGTGGAGGTTCTTTTTGGTGGGGGTGTTTGATGAGGTGGTGAAGGAGTTGGTGTTGGTAGTGAAGTGTTATGAATTGGTGAAGGAGTAGGTGATGTTATAGATGTTGTGGGTGAACATGTGGTTTGTAATTAATGTACATGTGAAAAAAAAAAAAAAAAAGTGAAATTGTGCCGTGGGTGGTTTGGATCTTGGATTGGTGTAGTGATGGGAGTGTTTGGAATGGATGTGTTTTGTGAGATAGAAGGGTGAGATGTGGCTGGTGAAGGAATAGTTGATGTAGTGGATGGTGTGGATGGTGGATGGATGGGTGAAAATTGTAAAGGTGATTGAAAAAGGGTAGGTTCTGTTGTGGGTTGGTTGGCATGAAAAGGAAACAATGTTTCATCAAATATGACATTTCTACTAATGATTGTCTTTTGGGTTCTTATGTTGTATAAAATGTACCCTTTTTGGTTTTGTGGATATCCAATTAGGACTGTGGGAGTGGCTTTTGTTTCGAATTTGTCAGTGGTATGTGTGTAAGGATAAGCTAAACAGCCAATAACTTTAAGGTGTTCAAGGTTGGGTGGTTTCTGATATAACATTTCATATGGGCTTTTATAGTTGAGAACTTTGGTAGGTAATCTGTTAATGAGGTAAGTGGAGGTTAGGATACAATATCCCCATTGGTGTAACTGTCATCTAAGCCCATCAAGAACTGAATCAAACTCTTTCTTTGTTCTCTTTCACCATTAGTTTTCCCACTCTCATAATCACACTTACAAGTACATGCATAAGGGGCTTCTAAAGCATCTAATTCATCCCAATACCCTTTCAACTTATGGTAATACAATGAAAGTAGAGTATTAGTTTGTTTCAACTGAACTATGTCATTGGATACTTGATAAATCCTATGTCCATCCAATTGTGAATAATGTTCATAAAGTTCATTCCATAAAGAAGTAGCAGAGTTCACAAAGCTCAGATTGTCACCAATTTGCTCAGAGATAGTGTTGAGAATCCAGGAGATGATGATATCATTAGCTCTTTCCTATAGTGATCTTATTGCAGAATTACTTGGAGGTTCTTCAAATTCACCATTAATGAGTTTTAGTTTGTTTCTTGCATCCAAGGCTATCATCATTGATCTCCTCCATGTGCTGTAATTCTCTGAACCAGTTAGTTTCTTTGAAATCAATACAAGTCCAGGGTGATCATTTTGATGAAAGTACAATGGATGATGAACAGAATTGATGCCATCAGTGTTTGTGTTTGGTTGTGATGTATCTTCAGAGTTTGTCATTGCGGAATTATGATGTAATTTGCTTGAATTTTGATGAAAAATGGCAGCTTTTGACAGTATTGTCAGTTAGAGGGTGGTTAAAAGTTGTTAGATTGTGGTGGTTTTGTAACAGAATTCTATTATAATAGTGGTTTAATGGTGGTTTGACGATTGTTTAGGTGTGTTGATGGATCAGTTGCTCTGATACCATATTGAAAATGGGAGAGAATGAGTTGTGGGATTAATTCTCATTACAACAAATGAAGTGGAAAGCTGTATTTATACAGCATTACATGGAGTCAAACAAGAAAGTCAGCTAACTAACTTTCTAACTAAGATAATTAAGCTACACTGTTACATCAATCTACTGTACTATTACATAATCCTGCATTCCCTTAAGCACTTCTTGAGATTAAGTTGTGTCTTGTGTAGACTGAATCTTCTCACACTATTGATGCTTAATTGGAACCTTTGCGATGTTGTAAGGTAGCCTCCTTTAGACAGCTAAAAACTTTTTCTTTCAGTGTGGTTGATCATTATAAAATTTTATTTATTTTGAGTATAAGTGCAAAAAAGTTAAACTAACATTGGACTTCGCAATAGATAGGGAGCATTCCCAGACAAAAAGTGAAAGTTAGAATGCCTAAAAAAATGTACACCTACTATCCCAATATGTTTGTCTCATATTGATGGAGATTTTGTTTTTTCTAGATGCAATGTAAGTTGTAACTGTGGTTCATGGCAGTTTGAGTTTGTTTATGGATTGAGATCCTTTAAAGTTCATATGAACATGATCGGTAAAATTCTCTCACAAACATAAAGAAAATCGGGTCCCTCAGTAGGCCCCAGTGTTATGTTTGTGAGAAAACTTTACCGGTCATGTTCATATAAACTTTAGAAGATCATAATCCTTTGTTTATGAAGCATTTTCTATCAGACTATTTATCTAGTGTGATCATTAGAATGGTTCGAGGAATGCCGCCACAAACTAGATTGTTCATATGTAACACAAGGAGCAGCTAGTTGATTATGTTGCTTGATTATTTTGATGGTTTCATTTAGATTAAAGAGCCATATTTTATCAAACTAACGGGCGTGTATACAAATGTATATAAAAACATGTACAAAAAAATGTATAAAACATGAGTATAAAAACGTGTGTATAAAAAAGTTCACGTACCAAAACGGAACATTAGAGAAAGTTTTCACGCTACCTAAACGGATCATTAGAAAAAGTTATTAACATGTCACGTTATGCTTTGTACCGGTTTTTTAACTTTTTTCCGGTTGCCAATAAGGTTGTTGCAATATTAAACAAAACTTGAAAGTTTCGATAATTAAGTGAAACAAAAAAATGTACACGTACCAAATGATACATTTGAGAAAATACGTTGCTTTGTACGGGCTAAAACCCTTGTTAAAGTTGTTAGATGAGGTGGTTTTGTAAAAGATTTCTATTATAATGGTGGTTGATATGGTGGTTTTGCGATTGTTTTAGGTTGTTGATGGATCAGTTGCTCTTGATTCCATATTGAAATGAGAGTGACATGAAGTTTTAGGAATGTTTTCTATTGTTCAGAAATTGAAGGAAATGGATGTATTTATTCAACATTAATCAGGTCAAACTAGAAAAGTCACTAACTAACTCTTGATTACTTTAAGAACTCAATGCTAAGCTACTCTATTACACTGTTACATCAACTAAGCTACACTGTTACATTACATAGCTCTACATACTTGTAAACATCTCTTGAGATTAAGCTGAATCTTGTGTTGACTATGCCTTCTGACATTGTTGATACTTGGCTGGCCATCTGCTGACATGGCATTATTGTTAGCTCCTTTAGGATGTCGTCCATAATTTGCTTTATGTCTTCATTTATTCCAACGGTATTTATAAGCTTACTAGTTTATTGGCCCGTAAAATTCACGGGACCTTAAGAAACCGTGGCGGTGTTTTTACAAGAGATTGATTTATGGTATTACGTAAATTAATTAGATATTAGCCCATTGAATAGAAAATATTAATGCTAACTTTTGATTCATATAAATTATTGAAACGCCGTAGAGTATATTATATTAATCGTCAAATACTTATAGATTACATATAATAAAACTTTAACGAACTAAACTCACATCCGGGCTTCGACCAAATACCTAATACCGTCTAATAGTTTTGAATCAAATGCTTTTAAGATGAGAGAAAGACAAACCATATTTGAAAACCTAAGGATACGTTTAGTACGACTGAATCACAAAAATATAGAAATGCAACAGAGAATATAATTGCCGAGAAAGCGAATGACTTCAAAAACAAAGAACTTACTCCACTCTTTGGTAGAAATAATGAAATTTGGCAACAAAAAAAAGTTTTATCATGTTTGGTATGGACATAATATCACAAATCTAAACTTTCTTAGCATAAAATGTAACTTTTTACATATATATTCTTTCAAGCACCGTTTTTTTCTTTTTCAAAAGGCATCCATAATTTTATTAAGGTGTTTGTTTATTTAACTTTTTTGCTATCATTTTTAAACAATTGAGAATCTATACTCAAAGTAGAGGACTTTGCAACGTTACCCATCTAAACGAGATAGCTCACAACTATGCCAAGCCTATATGCAAAACGAGACACACATATCTAATACGGGAGCATGATACAGACATAGAGATTGATGCGCATATATGCAAATATAAGAACACGGCCCAGCTGATTCAAGAACATGGATTAAACTTCAAAAGCACATATTTAATAAGAATTTGTGAGCTCATGTTACATATTTATTACCTAAATTAAAAAATGTAGCTGCATACATTTGACTTACTATACATGCTCAAATGAGAAACAACTTGCAAACTACTAGTATATAATATAAATAACAATTTGGAATCAAAAGACGATGCATCTTCTTCTACGTCCTTTGATTTCTATTTCTCCCAGCAACTTGATATAGTAAAATATATCTTACCTACAATAAATGAACAAAAATAAGCTTTAACATCCTGTAAACCTTGTGTGTTACAATCGGGTTATACTACAACAAGGATGCAACAGGAATAATCTACATATATAGCACAAATCTATAACAAAGCAACAAACGTTGGGTCCAAAAATAACTTAACAAATGGTAAAGTTACGCTTACAAAAAAGCTACCTATTTTGACCGTTACCAAGCCTACCGATTTGACCACGTGTAGTATACTTTGAATATGTATTTTTGACTCCAGAATGCATACAACCATAAGTAACAAGAAATTAAACGTATATATACAATTAAGTTTCTTACACTACTACACAAACTGCTTTTACCCACATATTTTTTCCACGGAAAAAATACAGTCTGAAATTTCACATGAAATACCCACAAGTTACACACCAAATTGTTGATAAAATTTCGGTGGGAAATATGTCGTAAATTTCCCACGGATTTTCCACTATTTACACACTAAATTGTTGACCAAATTTTCGTGCGAAATCCGATGCAAATTTCCCACAGATTTATGACAATATTCATACTAATCTTGTTGATTAGACATTCGTGGGAAATTTTACACATATTAGCCACGGCCAAAATTATGTGGCAGATTTTATCTATATTAATCACGGATTTCACATGATATTATTTGACAAAATAACTATTTTAATCGTTCGTAGGAAATCCATGGGTAACCAGCCCTGTATTACCCATAAATTTCCACAAATGTTGCTTTTGTGTTAACCGTGGGAAATATGTGGGTAAATACTGTCACAACCCGCAATTTTCGATATTTTAAATTACTATTTCACCCTTTGACTTTTTGGTTCCGACTTGACTTTTGACTTTTTGACCTTTTACGGTCGCATAAAAACGATTACCGCGTAATCGATAATCTTTTGAAACGTATTTAAATTATAAATACTAATATTTATTATTATCTCTCCATTGGTTATTTTATTTTTTAACTTATTTGACTTGAAAAAGAGAAGATATATTTTATTCCAAATTGATTTATCATAAACGATCCGCCAAATGAAGTATTAAAATTATGGGGTATAATAGCGATGACATAAAAAAACGGTCATTCCGGACAACTTTTTAGTTTTGCCGAGACTTGAAACCAAGCATTAAAATGATGAAATAGACCTCGCAAAATTGAACGCAACTCGTAACGGACCCAAAAAATAATTAAAATTATATTTTTTTATTCACTTTTTATTAAATAAAAATATCTAATAAATTATTTAATTTTTATTCACAAGCGGTTATTTTAAAACACGAATGTTCAAATTAAAGTTTTATTTTTTTTCGGACAAAGGTTACCCATGAGACCAAAGGGTACCAAATAAATAATAATGATTTTTAGATAAGTCTTATAAAAACATTTATAAAATTAATAATCAAGTAAATACTCGTTTTTATCAGAAAAATGATTTGAAAAACAATGGCGCAAGTTTCGTGCGTTGGTTCGTCCGTTAAGTCACTCAAACGTGTCCCGAAACGATAATTATCAAAAACTCATTAAAAAGTTACGAAATAAACCCTAAACTATTTATAACTTGACACTTTCATTTTAAAGTTAAATACTATCATACTATAAATATATAATTAATTTTCATTTCATCTTCTAACTACACACAACCCAACCTTACATACACTTTCCTCCCCATTAAATTCCGGTGCATCCTTACTCATATCCGGCCAGATTCGGCGAGTTTCCGACGATCTTCCGGGTCGAACCTCCAGCTTCTCACAAACACCATCGCCGCATCTAACAACACCACCAGATCAACTCATCACCCGGTCAACATAATCTCCATCCCGCCTTACACCGCAGTCGCCTCCCTCGTACGCCTCTCACCGCATTCATCAACCCTTATCGCCAACAACACCACCGTCATCATCTCCACTACGAACCTCCTCTCCGACTCCCCCCACCAACCGAACACCACCTCACCACGGCTGTCACTCCAACAGCCGACACCACCACCCTCATCATTTTCATCCACATTGTACCACCTTCATCCGCACAACAAACCAGCAACACCAACGACAGCACCACCGCGGGGCTGTCACAGCTGCGTACCCCCACCACCTCTCCTTATGTTTTCTTTTTGTTGGTTATGTATTTTATAAAAAACTTAGTTTATGTTTTGTTGTTTAAGTTATTTGTATATTAATTTTAAGGGGTGTTTGTTTTGGTTTATTACACCACGAAGAGGGTGTTGTTTTTTGGCTAGTGTGAAACAGACCCATAAGGGCGTCAATACTCTGGTTTTGTTTCTTGTGGTTAGTAGCCGTAAAGGCAGTTTGGTTTTGTGTTAATAAACTGCCCAAAATGGGCGTTTGGCTCTTGGTGTTAACAGCCCCTAACAGGGGCGTTTGGTATCGCTGTCTAACCGCCCTAAGGTGCGTTTTGGGACAGTAGTTCCCACAAGGGGTATGTTTGGTTTTGCTTATATTAAAATATGTGGATCTCGATTGGATATAAATTGAAACGTACAAATATATTGCAATATTGATTGTTTTGAAGTGGAAAATGTTGAATTTTGTAAAAAATGGAAACGTCATACAAACGGCAAAGTCATGCCGAAATTTCTAAAAATCTTTATACTTGGTAAATTTTCATTAAATTCTATTATTTTTAAAAACCCGATTAAAATGACAAAGTTTACATAGTCTTAAGGTCTTATGAATTTGAAGTGATTACAATAATTGGTAAATAAACGAAAACTATACTTGTATAAATAATACAACTAGTCTAGTTGAATTTGCCGCAACGGAAACACTAATATATAAGACATAAATTCTATAATTATAATATATAAAATAATAAAGTTTTGTAAAAACTTTAAAACATTAATTTATCTATTCGTTAACTTTAAAACGCGTATTTTTTTTTTTTACTTTTACGCAAGAACTTTTTATTAACTTAATTAGTGACTTTTGAAAACACGTCGAATTATATTATTACCATTATTTTTAACCACGTTTATTATATTTCACTTGTAAAAGTATTTTATATACTACGGTTTTTCTTTTGAATGTTTTGTCTTATTATATACTTCACCATATGAATTATATCAATTGTTCATTTTCTTTATATGTATTTATATACGGAATATATGTACATACTTGACCGTGTGTTTTTCGATTTATTTTATTTACCAACCACCAAAAACCCATCCAACTCAACTAATCCAAATCCCTTATCTCAACTAGTCGCACGATGACTGTACTCATCCATCGGGTAAACCCAATCTCAACCCAAGCTAATGGGTTTTTAGACGGTTAAGTTAAGTGAATCCTTCCTTGGTCGAGACTTCTTTCTCCGGTTTGTGCTGTGCTTAATATTGCATTTCTGCTTGTTGCTCTGCACACATCAAGGTGAGTTCATAGCCTCCCACCATTTTTACTCGATTTGATATAATTGTTTTATTATCTTTGGGGTGAGAAACATGCTCGTTTACAAACTTGTTTACATTTCTAAATTTTCATATCGTTTACGCCCCCCTATAATTACCAAAAACTTGGTTACTGATTGATATCACATTCTTTCTACTTATGGATACAAGTACTTAAAGGTGTTATGAACAAAATGGTTTATTTCTTCATTGGACACAGTGTTTGCTGTTACCATATCCTATTTACGTTGTTGCTAAGTTGCTTAACAAAACCCCGAACTACTCGCCCCATCTTATATTGAACTGTTAAATTTCATCGACCGAGAGGACCGGTTTGAGGGAGGCGAAGTGAATAGTAGATTTATTGGGACACTATTTATCCATCTCCGCTTTGGTTCCACTTAACGAAGAACATACGGTTATGTCCATGTCGATTATACTTTATGGTGGTCTTTGGTTTGGGCCACCAACTTAGGGCAGGAATACTTTGCAACAGGATGAAACATGCCCTGTTGACTTAATTAGCTTCGGTGTCATGAGCTTAGCGCAACAGTATACACTTTTCATGCGATATTGTATTCGTTATAATAGTCGCATGTGCTTTGTACGTGGAAGTTATATCTCATTAACTGTCAAGATGTGGTACTGTAAACTTGTGGGCCACACTACTTGGTTGTACAATTTCTGATTTCTAAACATTTTCTTAATATGTGAGTGATAGCTCAGTACTTACTAAACGGTTTTTGGTCCCTTATAAATGTTTTAATTAAACCCTATGAATTCACTCAACTTTATGTTGACCGTTTTTAGCATGTTTTTATCTGGTGCTTAGCTTTGGACTTCTGATGTGTTATATGGAGTCTACGTTCATTATGATACATTCTTTTCAACTGACTTTTCAAAATATCATATTCGATGTCTTTTTGAAAACAAATAATGTTCCGCTACATTTTACTTATGCTTCCGCAAACGTTTAATTTCTTTTAAATCATGCAAAACTTATTTATTTTTAAACAATGCAACGAGTTATGATTTCCAAAACGTCCATTAGTGGTCGTTCTCTTGTGCCTTGTGTTCGGATTATGATGACGTCACGCCCTCGGACACGTATTCCGTCCAGGCCCCGTCTGGGGGTGTGACAGATTGGTATCAGAGCCAAGGTTATAGGTAGATCAGGTAAGATTATCTTAGGTAGATTCTAGAATATCTTGGTCTGGGACTATAACCAGTATGTGAATTTATGTTGCTTTTATGTGTGCCTTATACGTGCTTTTGCTATGGCGTATATGTGAGTATCATCTTGCTTTGAGCAAGCTATGTTATGGGTTTATCTCTGCCTTGCGTTTATCATTCCCCGAGTTTATATTGCTTGCGGTTATTGTTGCCTTTGAGCTCTATTTTGCTATGAGCTTACTTTTGTCTTGCGCTTATCTTTCTCTGAGGTTATCTTTTCTTTGCGGATATATCTTCTCCGCGGTTTGCGTTCGCCTTACGTTTATTCCTCTAATTACTTATATGAAAATTGTCTATATAAATATTAAACTTTTCTAAGACATTGTGGATGACACAATGATCTCAAAAATTTGTCTAAGACATTGTGAGCGATGCAATGGTCTCGAAATTATTATTCATAACCTTATACGATATCGTATTACGCGAAACCCGACACGGTTACGTTTACATGGAATTATGTATGAACTCTAAGAGTTTTCAAAAGGCTTGTTTATGGGAGGGACTAGCAACTGGACGGTTTTAATTATGGTAATTGCTATGTAAACTCGTTCATGAAAGATCTTAATCTTATTTACTTTAACAGTATGCTCATCAGCTATCTTGAACTCTATGTCGATCTTCCCAAATTGTTTCTCCCCGTCTCCGAAGACGAGTTTTAAACACTCGTCCCATACTCATTAGAGTGCCTGCATCGTATTTTTTCATCCACCACCTTGAAGATTTTATGGGTACGCGTATTGCATCAGAAATTAGTCTATACTTAATCATTTATTCGACTTATTTCATTTCCTCTACCCCATTCGATTTTAAAGAAAATACCGACGACAAGACAAGGAATGAGTTCCACGAGAATCGAGTGTGTTGTAACCCAACAAATTGCTAATGCTATCGAAGCCAATATTGTTTATGAGGAAAGAATCCACATGGCTCGCGACTAAATGGATTAGGTCGTACGATTAGGAACCAAGGTAGTAAGGAATCCAACAACAAAATAAATGACAAAAGGTCTTGAGAGCTTACATTGCTAAACCAAATTTCAAGGACGCATAAGTAGCAAAAATTTTCCATTCAACAACAATACGAAAGTTGCACCACACTGGTCATGACCTGTGAAGTGCAATACTACGAGAGTGTTGGGACATGTGTAGTAGGAATTATAGGCAACGTTTTCGATATTCAAACGTAAGAGGCCATAGTGGAAAATTAGAAATCTGAACCGTGTGAACCGTATTTAGGAGGTTAAAACTTGTTGGAGCTCTAACACCGTCAAAGATACCGCTGATGTTTAAGGAGAGACTTTTCCCTATCTAGTGAAACCTAAGTAGACTTAGACTGTAATATTAGAGTTGTTTGCACTAGTATTTATCCTGTGAATTTGTGTATTGTTGTGGATTCTAAAAATCCTTTGTTCAATTTGTGTCATAATAATTTTGTCAGTTACACTTCACATCGCTAGTAAATATATGTAAGCTGCTTCTTGAGTCTGTTACCGTTTTACAACCCATTCGCATATCTTATGTAAAAAATTCTTACTGTTATTAAACTAAGTGAAATAGGTTTTCCTATGACTTTTTAGTGTCGTCTTTTAAACATAGTTGTAACGATATGAACTTTGTTCACAATCTACATACCGTTTTCTAATAGCTCCCTATTTATTTTCTAACACCTTATAAAATTATTAGCTGTAAATTTATGAACTTTGTCGTTTTTCATTTATGAACTACTTCGTATCTGTTTAATATTAAACCATTACGTTGTCGCTTTATAAATTATTGGGTTGTCAACTTGTAAACCATTTGTTACCATTATTAACCGTCACGTAACTTTCTCGTAAACTATTTTTTTTATCACCTCATAAAACATTTCCTGTTATCTTAAAAAAAAAAAAAAAAAAAAAATGTCGCTTTGTTTTCATTACCACGAACTGTTTTGCTACCTTATAAACTATATCGTTTGCACCGTATAAGATTTTTCTTTAACATAACATTTGTTTGACGAAATGAGCACTTCATCGTTAGTTCCTAAATTATGCATAACCTGATCAACTATGGATAATTCAGGAAGGACCATGCTATGCTGGGAGTAGTCACCATAAAATTTTGTCAAATTACTTTTATGTTCCATCCTCTACATTGTTAACGAGATTATATTGTACCTGTATTTTATTAATGTTTTGCGTGCGTATTCATGAGTCGTGTCGGTCACGTGTATTTGTATTCGTAAGAATCATAACTAAGCAGATTTTCTTCAACCTTGGTATATAGAGAAACCATACCCTTGGCCGTGAGACCGAATCCTACTCCTTGTAGTCGCGATAATTATGGATTGTAAGAATTTAGAACGTACCAGACTTATCGCTCTAATTGGATTATAACCAAGAGAACTAGGAGATTTCCTTCAATATACTTACCTTTTTGTGAGTTAGACTCACATAAATTATGAGATTCTCGTATCGACAAAACTTTTGATGGACCTGAAGTTGAAGCAATAGGAGTGATGGAGATGCATCGATAGTTACTAGTAAACAGAGTTGTTAATAGGATTGGTGCGTTGGAGCGGGATAACTTGAGACTCGGAGGCACGTTATGTGTTGAGAGAAAGAGAGTTGACCGACTCCGGCGTAGTACGTCGTGTACACCGACAAGCCGAGAATTTAACAAGCTAACCATTACCCGTTATCTGGTATAGACGATCTTTTCGATCAACTACGAGGATGTAGCGTCTACTCAAAAATCGACCTAAGGACTAGCTACTACCAACTGAAAGTTAATGAGAAGAACTACACGACACACGACCTAGAATTTGGAGAAATAGTGCTTACTCTCAAGATTTGGGAACACTACCGATATGACATGAGTATGAACTCGAACCCGATAATCACCGAAAATCCTTTAAAAAGATCCGAAACACGATCGTGTCTTACCACTCAGCAGAATCTTAAGACCTCACTTGAACTACCTTATCTCATTCTTAAGTTATTACTTTTCCCGTGAGCTCCTCCCATTTGTTGACCTTTATTCTGGGGATATTGTTTCTCAAAATGTCCACTCTCCGCATCCCATCACCGTTTGTTATAGTTATTGTTGTTGTGTATTCTTATACTTTTGATTCACGACTCCATATGTTTGTGCTATGATTTTTTTTAAATGAATAAATATTTTAATAAAGATTTTTGATGATTTCAGATATATAAATTGTTCTTGTTGAGAGGATGTGAGAATTGTGAGTTGCAACAAAGATGGCGATAAGGTTATGCTTGAATTATAGTGAATTTTGTTGATTGGTTTTGGCGTAAAAGAATTTTGGATAGTTTGGAAAATATTGTGGCATTATGGTCAAGTCCATGGGTGATTTATAAAAATATAGTTGTTGGTCCGAGTTTTAAATGAGGGTAAAACGGACGTTTAAAAATGTCTCGAAAGGTTTATTAAGTGTCGAAAGTTTTTGAAAATATTCGTGGAGCTTCTTAATATCAAAACGAAGGTTTAGGAATTTTTCTAAAAATGATAAGTCGTTGCCGTTGGTCATTTCTAAATATAGCAACATTATATATATATATTTTGCAAGCTAAGTATTTTGGTTAAACGATAGGGTTTCAATAGTTCGTTTTTGGAGATATAGAAACGATTAAATTAGGGGATGCTATTAACGTCCAGAAATTAAAACTTTCCTAAAATGAAAACTTTCTATAAATAGTAACTTTTCGTAAGAACGTCGTAACATCTTTATAAATTTAATAAGTCGTAAAAACACATTTTGTTGACTAAACTAAAGCACAAACATATATGGTTGTCTATTTCGTTATTAAACGTTGTGTGCAACGTTCCGTTATTATTATTATTTCTCGTTCTACGACGCGTCTATTTAGTAATTTGCGGTTAGAGCCGTTCGATTATACTTTAATTCGCATCGTCTGCTCATGGTGTGTTGAGCCATGATTCATCCTCGTACTTTCTAAGTAAGTTGAATACTTACATTCATTAGCCTCGTTCGATAATTAATCGCCGAACCGTACGAACATCAGAAACCAAATCTGCCTTTAACCGCTAAAAGCATTATACAGACATACCCACGCGCCTACACTTTCTCCTTTTATGTTTTCACTACTAAGAGACTTTCTTTATAACGCGTTTATATCGATCACAAAACTTATAATGATATTTTTCTAAAATACTCATGTTAATGAATTAAATAACCTGGTCAAACTTAGCCAAAATTTTTGTATATTAAGAAGTGTCAAAACATTGAATTTTGCTGAATAAAATTTTCAACGCCATGTTTAAAAACGGATTTGTTAAATCCTAAATATGTTCCTAATCACACAATAGGTTAACAAAAATCGAATCCCGGGACGGGATTCCTTTAAGGGGTAGGTACTGTCACACCTCGCAATTTTCGATATTTTAAATTACTATTTTACCCTTTGACTTTTTGGTTCCGACTTGACTTTTGACTTTTTGACCTTTTACGGTCACATAAAAACGATTACCGCGTAATCGGTAATCTTTTGAAACGTATTTAAATTATAAATACTAATAATTATTATTATCTCTCATTGGTTATTTTATTTTTCAAACTTATTTGACTTGAAAACGAGAAGATATATTTTATTCCCAAATTGATTTATCAAAAACGACCCGCCAAAATGAATTATTAATTATGGGATATACTAGCGTTTGACATAAAACGACATTCCGGACAACTTTTTAGTTTTGCCCGAGACTTGAAACCAAGCAGAAAATGACTGAAATAGCCTCGTAAAATTTTGAACGCAACTCGTACCGACCCAGAAATAATTAATTTATATTTAATTATCACTTTTTATTAAATAAAAATATTTAATAAATTATTTAATTTTTATTCAAAAGCGGTTATTTTAAAACGCGAATGTTCAAATTAAAGTTTTAAATTTTTCGGACAAAGCTTGCCCGTGACACTCAATGGTACCAAATAAATAAATAATCATAATGATTTTAGTTATATTTTATAAAAATATTTATAAAATACTAGTCGAGTGAATACTCATTTTTATAGGAAAAATAATTAGGAAAACAACGGCGCAACTTTCGTAATTTAATTCAACCGTTAACTAGTCCAAATGAGTCCCGAACCAATATTTATAAAAGTTACTCAAATGTTACATTTTTGGCCCCCTTGGAAACATTTACACAATCAACCCTAAACTATTACACATTTTACATTTCATTTTATAACTTTATTATATATATAAAATTTACAAACTTTTAAATCATTTATACAAAATATAACACACACACAAACATCATCTTCCTCCTCCATCTTCTCCAAATTTCCGGCCACCCTTCCCGCCGGCCGCCGCCGCCGGCCACCATGCCGCCGCCGCCGGAAAAGTTTTCCGGCGAGCGTTCCGGCCGAAACCAAATGTTATCCTCATGACCCGATCTACCCGATCCCCATATCCACTCGCCGCCACGCGCCTCCACCTCCTCCGGCTGCCTCCCCACCGCAGCCACCATAACACCACCCTCATGACCATCACCATCATCGCTGCCCCACACCCCCGCTGCCATCCTCGTCACCAACTCCACACCACCACCTCCACCCTCGCTGCCACCACGCCACCACGACGACGCACACCACCATCACCACTGTCGTGGCTCAGCCGCCACGAAACCACCGCCACCCATCGTCATCTACGTCACCACCGCGCTCACCTCCACCCCTCACCGGCACCACAGCCCGTAGCCACCCTCACTGCCATCACCCACGACAGCCACCAAGAGCCACCACCGCGGCTGTCACAGCCGCGTACCACCACCACCTCCACCTTTGGATGGTTGGTTTATTTGTGAATTCATTTTTTGTATTATTATTAATTTTAAAGGGGTGTTTGTTTTCTGGTTTTACAACCCGAAAAGGGTGTTTGGTTTAGTGGATAAACGCCCGTAAGGGTGTGATTGGTTTGTGATTTTATGGCCCCAAAAGAGTGTTTGGAACTGGGTTTAACAGCCCATATAGGGCTGTTTGGTTCAGCCAATAGAGTGCGTTTGGTTCGTTGTTTAATTACTAACAAGGGTGTGTTTGGTTCTGCGGACAGCAGCCCTAAAGGGTGCGTTTGGGACAACAGCCCCCACTAAGGGGTGTGTTTGGTTTTGCTTATATTATTATATGTCGATCTCGATTAGATATAAATTGAAACGTGCAAATATATTGCGATATTGATTGTTTTGAAAGTGGAAAATGTTGAATTTTATAAATATGGGAAACGTGTATAAACGAATAGGTCATGCCGAAAATTTCTATAAATTACTATACTTAGTATTTTTCGCTACAACTTTTAATATCTTGAGAACTCGGTAAAAGGGACAAAGTTATATAGTTTTAAGGTTATTACCTCGTAATGATACAACAAATCGGTAAATAAACGAAAACTATACTTTTATAAACAATATAACTAGTTTAGTTAAAACGCGTAACGAAATACTAAATTATAAAATATTATTTTATAATTCCCAACTATAACTTTTGTAAAGTCTTTAAAACATCATTTATCTAACTCGTAACTTTAAAACGTGTATTTACTTTTACGCACGAACTTTTTATTAATTTAATTGGTGACTTTTGAAAAAGTGTCGAATTATATTATTACCATTATTTTAGTAACATTTCTTATATAATACTTGTAAAGTATTATATATTGTGGGTTATACTTTTGGTTGTTTGTCTTTATTATATAATTCACCATATGAATTATATAATTGTTCATTTTTCATATGTAATATATATA
>BQNB010021987.1:0-36505 GCA_026074375.1 Tanacetum coccineum | reverse complement strand
GGGAATGAGTATCCTCTTAATTATTCTGTGTGAAAAATGACATCTGATATCATTGCAATGACTTCAGAAGTGAACCAAGTGGGTTCAAGCACAAAAGAGTGATGGATTGACACGAGTGCTACTCGTCATGTGTGTTTGTATAAAAGTCTCTTTAGTTCGTTTAAAGAGGTTATCAATGGTGCAAAACTATTCATGAAAAATTCTGTCACCATTGACATTAAAGGTGAGGGTGATGTGATATTAAAATGGACATCCAAAAAAGAGTTAAAACTTAAGAACGTTTTGTAGGTTCCAAAAATTCGAAAGAATATTGTGTCCGGGTGGTTGCTCAACAAGTATGGGTTTTGCCTTGCATTTGAGTGTAACACATTTGATTTAACCAAAAATAAGATGGTTGTAGGTACGGGTCACGTCCGTGATGAAATGTTCAAATTAGATTAATTGTTACGGAAAATAATTTTTCTAAATTGAACACTAACTCAACTTATGTAGTTGAGTCTTAGAATGTGTGGCCGGGCCGACTTCGTCATGTTAATTACAATTCCATTCGTCATTTGACGAAATCAAATTGTATACCTACATTCCATATTGAATCAAACCACAAGTGCCAAACATGTGTTGAGGCGAAAATGACAAGATCGTCTTTTTATTCGGTTGAAAGAAAAACCGACCCTTTTGATCTAATTCACACATATGTATGTGATTTAAAGTCAGTGCCAACAAGAGGAGATAACAAGTACTTCATCACCTTTATTATTGTACAAAATATTGCTATGTGTATTTACTTAAAAGTAAAGATGAAGCAATAGATAAGTTCATTCTATACAATAATGAAGTTGAGAATCAACTAAACAAAAAAATCAAGGTAGTAAGAAGTGATAGGGGAGGTGCATATGTATCTTAATCTGCTGAATTTTGTTCACAACATGGAATTAGACATGAATTCACTGAACCCTATTCACCTCAGCAGAATGGGGTTGCTAAAAGGAAAAACTGCACCTTGAAAGAAATGGCAAATGCCATGTTGATAAGTTCGGGTTTAAACCAGAACATGTGGGGGAAAGCTATTTTATCGGCTAATTATCTTTTGAATAAGATACCTCGTAAGGAAAAGGAAGAGACCCCTTATGAATTATGGATGGGAAGAAAACCATCTTATAAATACTTACGAGTGTGGGGGTACCTAGCCAAAGTGGAAATTCCGGCACCTAAAGCTCAAAAGATAGGACCCAAAATCGTGGATTCTGTATTCATTGGGTATGCTCATAATAGCGACGCTTATCGATTCCTTGTACATCAGTCAAAGAATCCTGAGATACACAAGAATATGATAATGGAATCAAGGAATGCTTTGTTTTTTGAAACTATGTTTCCTTGTTTATCCAAGGAGAATGAAAGCTCATCTGGACGAGATGACGTGGTTGTCCAAGAAAAGAGACAACGAGATGATGATGTCGTTCATGACGAGAGACATCATCAATCTTAGGAAGAAGATGTTAAACCTAGAAGAAGCAAAAAGGGCTAGAATCAAGAAATCGTTTGGACCAGATTTTGTATCTTTTATGATAGAAAGTGAACCGAACACTTATCGAGAAGCGATTACTTCTTCAGAAGGACCTCAATCAAAAGAAGCCATCAGAAGTGAAATAGATTCTAGTTTACAAAATTATACTTGGGAGGTCATGGATTTACCTCCGAGTTGTAAACCACTAGGCTATAAAAGAATCTTTAAGAAGAAGAAGAAAGTCGATGGCACCATTGACAAGTACAAAGCAAGATTGGCAATCAAAGGATTTAGAAACTAGAAGTTCTAGATTACTTTGATATTTATTCTACGCGAATAACCTCTATTAGGATGGTACTTGCTATTGCAGCCATAAGAAATTTAGAAGTTCATCAAATGAATGTGAAAATAACAGTTCTAAACGGGGATTTAGAAAGAAAAAAAAGAATTGGACACGAACTAACCTGAGGGTTTCATGGCTCCTGAACAAGAGAGCAAAGTTTGTAGGCTTATTAAGTCATTATATGGCTTAACGCAAGGTCCCAAACAACGACATCAAAATTTTGACCATATCATGTGAGAATATGGATTCAAAATTAATGGGTGTATGTGTGATTCATAGTATATATGTACTGTTGTGTTTATACATAGATGGTATACTTATCACTAGAAGTGATAAAAAGATGAACAAGTCAACTAATGACATGTTAGAGTCAAGATTTGACATGAACTTCATTAGTTGTTCGGTATGGTTCTTGGAACTAAGATAACATGTGTTTTGAAGTCAAAAACATTATAAGGGTAATATTCTTGAGATATATTCAATGTGGGGGATTCTGGCCCAGCTAGAATCTAATGACATCTTATTAAATCTATTTTAAATAGAGGTAAAGGTGTTGTCGATTTTGAATACTCAAAGAATATTGGGCATCTTATGTGTCTAATAACGTATGTGTGACCTAATAACTAGGTCAAGTAGATATACCAATAATTCAAGTGATGATCATTTGAATAGTATTACATGAGTACTATGATACTTACGATATTGCATTAATGAAGATTTTTGGCTGCTATCAAATGATAGAGTAATGGAAATATAGATTCTTGTATATAAGAATCTAGATCCACTAAAGCATATGCGTTTACGCTGAGTGGGAAGTTATGTCTTATAAATCTTAAAAGTATTTCAAATAGACGTTTATTGCTAAATCTATGATGAAATCTGAATTTATCATTTGAGATAAATTTAGAGAATATGCGGGATATTTACGTTAATTCGTAATGGACATACCAAGATGGCGTAAACCAGTAACGACCATGTTTATAATGTGTGATAGTCAATTGAATTTGACAGAGCTCATATCACAATGTAAAACGGTAAGTCGATACATATCCATCATAGATAGCAATTGATGCTACAACTACTCTCAACTAGAGTTATCATGATTGACTACGTAAAGTCAATAGATAACATCATGAATCCGCTTATAAAAGGCTTAAGCATAGAATAAGTTGTGTGGAGGAATGAGACTAAATCCCCGAAAAAGTTTATATAAAGGAAAACCTAACCCAGCTGACTGGAGATCCCAATATATGGGTTCAATAGGACAACCTAATTGTATAAACCGAGGGAAGTCACTGTGAGGGGGGTGATAATCAACTTCATCCATCTAAGGGAGTTAGAAAACATCCTGGTCCATTCCTATAACATTTAGTGACAATATGAGAGGTTAAACATATGGATTTAATGATTCAAGATGACATCACAAAGCATGATGATTCAAGATGAAATCACAAAACATATGTTTTTAATGATTCAAGATGAAATCACCTATGTGAGAGAGAAGTGGGGTAGCTTTGAAGGGAAATATAGGGGGTGCATTTCCTAAGAGCTCTTGCAAAACCAGGCTAGCGTTCATGACCATAACGAACACGACTATGAGGAGTTGATAGTGTCAGGAAGAGTCATGTGTGAACATATATCGTCATCTACACAAACAACATATCAGTTCAAAGACATCGCGTTCTACTGGCAACTAGGAGGCTAAGTATATTTCACAAGGGAAGGTTCAAAGGGTAACACATACCTATCCTATGCAAGACTCAACCGCTGAAATTTTATTAGAATTTTGTGAGTTTATACTCGATCTCCATTCATGTAGGGGATTGTTGGAAAATTTTAGTTAAAAAAATGAGTTTTCACTAACTTTGGACATAGATAATTATTAGTGAATATAATTATTATGTTTAAGGCTCTATAACGAGCCATTATATGTCCAAAACGGAGTTAGTGTGAATGAGATATCGAGTCTCGAAGAAAGATAGTTAGAATGGAGGGAAAAATGGTTATAAGTAACTATTAGTTGGAAAATTTGGTCAAAGTGTTTGAATGACAATTGATAGTCATTAAAGATACTAATGGTTTTTTAAAGGCACATTAATATTTTGGTTATATGTAACAACCAATTTAATTATATGTTCGTGAGCCATTAGTATAAGTGACTGTAATAATTATTTGACGTTTTCTTCTATCCTTATTCCCCATAAATTGAGAGTTAGTCACTCATTTCAAAGTCACACCAAAAACACACAACTTACTTTCCTCTCTCAGTATACTCACAAGAATTCTAGTAGAATTTTTGGCAATTTGTCAATTCCGGTAGTACTCCTGCTCCGGCCGTTGTGCCTTGGGAAACAACCGTGATTATTGTACACGAAATTGTTTTAAGGGAATCGTATTCAACACGAGCCTCGTTCTTCTTTGTTGATTATTTCTGGTTGGACTTTGTCCAGGTTCTTCGTATACTCTCGTTAATTGGATTGTAAGTTTTCTTTTTGATATTGTAATTTAAATTCTATGTAAACGGTGTCTTAATTTTGTACAGTCTTAAAACAATTCCGTGTACATCGTTATAAGGAAGAAAATGATTTGGATTTATTCGTTATAGTCGACTATAAAACTTGTGCGGAGTGCGTTTTTGCCTAGTCTTATTCGAGCGGAAAGAGTATATTTTTTGTGCAAAATCGGGATTGAGTATCCTCTTAATTTTTATGTGTGAAAAATGATATATGTTTTCATTGCAATGATTTCAGAAGTGAACCTACACAAAAGAGTGATGGATTGACACGAGTGCTACTCGTCATGTGTGTTTGGATAAAAGTCTCTTTAGTTCGTTTAAGGAGGTTATCAATGGTGCAAAACTGTTCATGAAAAAATCCGTTACCACTGACATTAATGGTGAGGGTGATGTGATATTAAAATGGACATCCAGAAAAGAGTATTGTGTCCGAGTGGTTGCTCAACAAGTATGGATTTTGCCTTGCATTTGAGTGTAACACATTTGAGTTAACCAAGAATAAAATGGTTGTGGGTACGGGTCACGCCCATGATGAAATGTTCAAATTGGATTTAATTGTTACAGAAAACAAATTTTCTAAAACGAATACTAATTCAACTTATGTAGTTGAGTCTTCAAACGTGTGGCATGGCCGACTTGGTCATGTTAATTACAATTCCATTCGTCGTTTGATAAAATCAAATTGTATACCTACATTCCATATTGACTCAAACCACAAGTGCCAAACATGTGTTGAGGATAAATTGACAAGATCGTCTTTTCATTCGGTTGAAAGAAAACCCGACCATCTTGATCTAATTCACACAGATGTGTGTGATTTTAAGTTAGTGCCAACATGAGGAGATAACAAGTACTTCATCACCTTTATTGATTATTGTACAAAATATTGCTATGTGTATTTACTTAAAAGTAAAGATGAAGTAATAGATATGTTCATTCTATACAAGAATGAAGTTGAGAATCAACTAAATAAAAAGATCAAGGTAGTAAGGAGTAACAGGGGAGGTGAATATGTATCTCCATTTGCTGAATTTTGTTCATAACATGGAATTAGACATGAGTTCACCACACCATATTCACCTCATCAGAATGGGATTGCTGAAAGGGAAAACCGCACCTTGAAAGAAATGGCAAATGCCATGTTAATAATTTCGGGTTTAAATCAGAACATGTGGGGGGAGCCATTTTATCGGCTAATTATCTTCTGAATAAGATACCTCATAAGGAAAAGGAATAGACCCCTTATGAATTATGGAATGGGAAGAAAACCATCTTATAAATACTTACGAGTGTGGGGGTGCCTAGCCAAAGTGGCAATTCCGGCACCTAAAGCTCAAAATATAGGACCCAAAACCGTAGATTGTGTATTCATTGGGTATGCTAATAATAGCAGCACTTATCGATTCCTTGTGCATGAGTCAAAGAATCCCGAGATACATAAGAATACGATAATGGAATCAAAGAAAATGGCTTTTATTTTTTTTTGTTTTTTTTTTTTATTTTTTTTTATTTAATATTTTTTTTTTGTAAAACCGTGTTTCCTTGTTTATCCAAGGAGAATGAAAGCTAATCTAGACGGGATGACGTATTTGTACAAGAAAAGAAACAACAAGATGATGATGTTTCCAAAATAAGAGACAAGATCAACCCAAAGAAGAAGATGTTGAACCTAGAAGAAGCAAAAGGGCAAGAACTAAGAAATCGATTTAAACCCGATTTTGTTTCTTTTATGGTAGAAAATGAACCTACTTCTTATCGAGAAGCGGTAACTTCCTCGGAAGGGCTCAATGGATAGAAGCCATCAAAAGTGAAATAGATTATATTCTACAAAATCATACTTGGGAGCTCGTGGATTTAACTCCTAGTTGCAAACCATTAGGCTATCGATGGATCTTCAAGAAGAAGATGAAAGCTAATGGCACCATAGACACGTACAAAGCATGATTGGTGATCAAAGGTTACAGACAATGAGAAGGTCTGGATTATTTTGACACTTATTCGCCTGTAACGCGAATAACCTCCATTAGGATGGTACTTGCTATTGCAGCCATAAGAAATTTGGAAGTTCATCAAATAGATGTGAAAATGACATTTCTAAACGGGGATATAGAAACAAAAAAAAGAACTATACATGAACCAACCTGAGGGTTTCATGGCTCCTGGACTAGAGAGCAAAGTTTGTAGGCTTATTAAGTCATTATATGAATTAAGGAAAGCTCCCAAACAAGGATATTAATTTTCACCATATCATGCAAGAATGTGGATTCAAAGTTAATAGATGTATGTGTGTACTCCTGTGTTTATACATAGATGGTATAATTATCACTAGAAGTGATAAGAAGATAAACAAATACACTAAGGGCACGTTTGGTAGAGAGAATTTCAGAGATTAGAAATGAAGTAGAGAATAGAATTCAGAGAAATGGAATTGAATGAGAAATGTATTGAATTCCATTGTTTGGTAACACAAGAGAATTGAAATAAAAAATAATCACGAAATTTTTTTCTTCTTTTAAAAAACTAAAAATAAAGAACGATTATAATACAATAATTTCACCATCATTTTTTTCGAGTCAGGTTACTCGGGTCGGGTTAAGCCTATTCGGACCCGACCCCTATTAGGCCTATTCGGGTCCGGTACCCGGTTCAAAAAAATTTATGCGGGTGAATCGAGTAACACGAATGCTAGATAGGGTCGGGTATCGGGTTGAAAAAGTTTTGCTAACTCGGGTTCGAGTCGACCCGAACAAAGATTTTGTTAATTTTTTTAATATAAATTTTTTATTTAAAAGAGTAAAAAATAGCATTTTTTTATTACATTTTACACATATTTGGGTTGACCCGAACCCGAATGGACCCGACCCAAGTTGAACCGACCCGAATTGAACCAAACCCGACCATAATAAATTTGGAAGTTGATGTGAAAATGACATTTCTAAACGGGGATATAGAAACAAAAAAGGAACTATACATGAACCAACCTAAGGGTTTCATGGCTCCTGGACTAGAGAGCAAAGTTTGTAGGCTTATTAGGTCATTGTATGGCTTAAGCCAAGCTCCCGAACAATGACATCAAAATTTTGAACATATCATGTGAGAATATGGATTCAAAATTAATGGATGTATGTGTGATTGATAGTATATATGTACTGTTGTGTTTATACATAGATGGTATACTTATCACTAGAAGTGATAAAAAGATGAACAAATCAACTAATAACATGTTGGAGTCAAGATTTGACATGAACTTTATTAGTTGTTCGGTATGGTTCTTGGAACTAAGATAACATGTGTTTTGAAGTTAAAAACATTATAAGGCTAATATTCTTGAGATATATTCATTGTGGGAGATTCTGGCCCAGCTAGAATCCAATGACATCTTTTTAAATCTATTTTAAATAGAGGTAAAGGTGTGTCGATTTTAAATACTCAAAGAATATTGGACATCTTATGTGTCTAATGACGTATGTGTGACCTGATAACTAGGTCAAGTAGATATACCAATAATTCAAGTAATGATCATTTGAATAGTATTACACGAGTACTATGATACTTACGATATTGCATTATGAAAGATTTCTGGCTGCTATCAAATGATAAAGTAATGCAAATATAGATTCTTGAATATAAGAATCTAGATCCACTAGAGCGTATGCGTTTACGCTAAGTGGGAAGCTATGTCTTAGGAATCTTAAAAGTATTTCAAATAGTCGTTTATTGCTAAATCTATGATGAAATATGAATTTATCATTTGAGATAAATTTAGAGAATATGCGGGATATTCACGTTAATTCGTAAAGGACATACCAAGATGGCGTAAACCGGTAACGGCCATGTTTATAAAGTGTGATAGTCAATTGAATTTGACAGAGCTCATATCACAATGTAAAACGGTAAGTCGAGACATATCCATCATAGATAGCGATTGATGCGACAACTACTCTCAACTAGAGTTATCACGATTGACTACGCAAAGTCAATGGATAACATCGCGGATCCGCTTATAAAAGGCTTAAGTAGAGAGTGAGTTGTGTGGAGGAATAGGAATAAAGCCCCGGAAAAGTTTATATGAAGAAAAACCTAACCCAACTGACTAGAGATCCCAAGATATGGGTTCAATAGGACAATCTAGTTGTATAAACCGAGGGAGGTCAGTGTGGGGGGAGTAATCCACTCTCCATCCATCTAAGAGAGTTAGAAAACATCCTGATCCATTCTTGTAACATTCAGTGACAAGATGGGATGTTAAACATATGGATTTAATGATTCAAGATGAAATCACAAAGCATAATGATTCAAGATGAAATCGCAAAATATATGTTTTTAATGATTCAAGATGAAATCACCTATGTGAGAGAGAAGTGTGGTCGCTTCAAAGGGAAATGTGGGGGGGGGGGGCATTTCCTAAGAGCTCTTGCAGAACCAGACTAGTGTTCATGACCATAACGAACACGCTATGAGGAGTTGACAGTGTCAGGAAGAGTCCTGTGTGAACATATATTGTCCTCTACACAAACAGCATATCAGTTCAAAGACATCGCGTTCTACTGGTAGCTAGGAGGCTAAGTATATTTCACAAGGGAATGTTCAAATGGTAACACCTACCTATCATTTGCAAGACTCAACCGCTGAATTTTTATTGGAATTTTGTGAGTTTCTACTCGATCTCTATGTAAGGTATTGTTAGAAAATTTTAGTTAAAAAAATGAGTTTTCACTAACTTTGGACATAGATAATTATTAGTGAATATAATTATCATGTTTAAGGCTCTATAACGAGCCATTACATGTCCAAAACGGAGTTAGTGTGATTGAGATATCGAGTTTCGAAGAAGGATAGTTGGAATGGTATGAGTGACCATTAGTTGGAAAATTTGGTGAAATTGTTTAAATGACAATTGATAGTCATTAAAGATACTAATGGGTTTTTAGAGCTACATTAATATTTGGTTATTTGTAACAACCAATTTAATTATATGTTCATGAGCCATTAGTATAATTGATTGTAGTAATTATTTGACTGTTTTCCTCTATCCCTGTTCCCTATAAATTGAGAGTTAGTCTCCCATTTCAAAGACACACAAAAAACACACAACTTACCTTCCTCTCTCGGTATACTCACAAGAATTTCTAGTAGAATTTCGGGCAATTTGTCAATTCCGGCAGTATTCTTGCTCCGACCGTTGTACCCTGGGAAACAAACGTGATTATTGTACACGGAATTGTTTTAAGAGAATCGTGTTCAACACGAGCCTTTGTCTTCTTTGTTGATTATTTCAGGTTGGACTTAGTTCAGGTTCTTCAACACTCTCTTTAAGTGTATTGTAAGTTTTCTTCTTGATATTTTAATTTCAATTATATATAAACGGTGTCTTTATTTCCTATATGATATTGGTTTTTATGAAGTATATTTTTGTTTTAGCGATTTATGTTTGAGTTGTGAAGTCAGTTGTCTAATTACAATAATATTAGTAGCGAAGCTAGTGGTGTTTAGGGTGTAAACGAGCCGAGTACTGACAAGCTCGAGCTCGACTCAAATGCTAAAACTCAAGCTCGAATGTTTTCACATTTGAGAATCGAACTCGATGAATACTCGGCATATCAAGCTCGGCTCAACTTGATTTTTATGAAACTTAAGTAAATATATATCTAAACAAAATGACAAAAATGTAATTTAACCAAATCAAGATAATGCTCGCGAGCTTCACGAACTGAGTATTTTTGGCTCGACTAAAAAACACACTCGAATAACTAGCGAGCTGTATTGTCTCGTCTATACCTCTAGTCGTTCTTAAAAGATGATGCGATGGCGATGAGGTCATTGTTACCGGAAGGTGTTTACTTATTTAATAAGGAGGGATATCACCTTCCTACTATCTTCGTGCTCATCTTCTTAACACGAAATATTCTATTCTATAAAGGGACGACTTTTTGTCTGCATTTAATTTACGCTATCCATCATTCCATTGGCGCCAGTCTTCGTTTAGCCAAAAATATATATATATATATATATAAAAAACTCAACAATGTCAAACAACAACAAAAACTCACTGTACAACCCACTCACCGGAATCTACACATCCCCACGACCACCACTGACCCTCCCACCTCCCCCCACCTCCATCGTCGACTTCCTCTTCCATAACCTCCACTCCCACCCCAACTCACCGGCCTTAATAAACCCACACACTAACCACACCATCACTTTCACACACTTAAAAAAACTCATCACCACCTTCTCACATAAACTCATCCACACACATCACATCACCAAAAACGACGTCGTCCTCATCTTCTCACCCAACTCTATCCTCTTCCCTATCGCTTTCTTGTCAGTCACTGCCATTGGTGGGATAGTTACTACTGCCAACCCGGTTTATGGTGTAAATGAGCTTGCTCATCAAGTTGCTGATTCGAAGCCTAAGTTGATTATTACTGTTGAGGAGCTGGTTCCTAAAGTCAATGGTTTCGGTATCCCAATCATTGATTTGAATGATATTTTGGATTTAGAATTGAATGTGTCTGGAGTTGTTGAGTTTGGTGAAGATGTTGGTATGGATGACGTTGCCGCGATTTTGTATTCCTCAGGTACGATATTTTAAGTAACTTGTGTACCACCCAAATATGTATATGTTTTCGTTTAGGATTTAGATCCTCTCAAGTTTATATGAACTTTACTGGTAAAGTTCTCTCACAAACGTAATAGTGGGGCCTACCGAGGGACTCGGTTTATTTAAAAACTTTTACCGGCGAAGTCCGTATGAACTTGGCTGTTTTCTTTTGACATTAACTGTTTTGCCAAGATAATTTCTTGCACAAAGGGCACATGTAGTGAGTTGGCATTTGGGACAGTTAAGCCTCGACATGTCTGTGGTTAGTATCCCACAGAAATAGCAAATGGTATAGTTGGTGACCGTGTTTTCACTCCATTCGTGCTCACATTCTTTACTTTTGACTGGTAATTCTTTGTCTGGTTTCCACGATCCAACGGATTGAACCATTTCTGCTATCTTTGTTGGTGGTCCAGGGTGGAACATAAAAGCATGATGACCGAATTGATTATCTTCTTCTTCCAAATCATCATCACTCTCATCATCTTCTTTTATCGCCATAAAGACTGTTTCTTCAACAGGAGTGTCTTGGACCATAACACTGATACTTTGATGGGTATCACCTTCTCCTTCCCTTCTGATATGCTATAAACACTGCTATCATCAAAGTCTGCTGAAACAATATCCCAATTGTCATCAAGATCCAATTCTTGATAGACAGCTGATCTTGCAATGTTTCCTTGTTTACTTCTGCAATCTTTTGCAAAATGCCCTTCTTTTATACCAATTTTGTCTAAATTTTGGCCGAAACTTTGCAAATTTTTAAGAATAAAGTTATTTTGAATACGGTGAAACAATAAAATTAAGAATTTAAACGTAATACATTCGTTAAATAATTCTAAATCGCTTTCAACTAAATAAAGTTATGCTCAAATGATGGCTAAATAGTAGCGTGGACACTTAAAATTTCCCTCCTAAAATAATTGTTTACGTTTGATACTGAATCACAGTGGAGTTTTAGGAAGTGCAAAGATTGATGTCTTTTTTAGTCATGTTTTGATTGATTATAATTTGAAATTGAACCCTTCTCGGGACGAATTCAAAATAGTACTCCCTCCGTCTCAAATTAATAGTCTACGTTTCTTTTTCGAGATGTCCTATCTTAATTTAATTTTTTTGGTGAAAAGGTAAACATATATTAACTTTCAAAACATTTACATCAGATAGAACTCATGGAATTGGACAAGTCCCAATCCATTTCATACAACTGCTAAAATCTAGAAAGAAATAGCAGACTAAATTTGATGATGTCTTGATTTAAAGAAGAGATTAATTAATTAGTTAAAGGTAAAACTGTCATTTCTTGCAATGTAATTGGCGAAGCACCCAATTTAGATGGTAAAGGAAGAAAACATGAGCAGGTTATAGGAGCTTTCACGACCAGTTTTCTCATGCCATTTGGTACGTGTTATTTGTATTAAAATTGGGACCCATATACTCTACTTATAGGGCTGACTTTGTAGCATAGATTCGACAAAGTGGATATAACTGTTACACCTCATGGTTGCTACAAACAATATATAAGTAGTTATTGCGTTGGCTGCTTGTATGTCATGCTTCACATGCGTTAAACTCAAAAAACTTGCTAAGCTAACTTGAATCCCAACAGGTACAACTGGATTAAGTAAAGGAGTTGTGTTGACTCATCGCAGTATAATTGCAACGGCGATAATGGTGACATCGGATCAGGAAGTGTATAATGAGGGGAAGTGTGTGTTTTTGTTAGTGGTTCCGCTCTTTCATATAATGGGATTAATTACGTTTACGTATTCGCAGTTAAGCACAGGGAATGCGATGGTCGTAATGAGCAGGTTTGAGTTGAAAGAGGCGTTGGAGGCTATGCAAAAGTTTAGGGTGACACATTTGTACACGGCGCCGCCTGTTGTGATGGCGTTGGTGAAGAACAAGGAGGTTGTGAGGAGGTTTGATGTGAGTGCGTTGAGGGAAATTGCGTCCGGGGCTGCTCCGCTAGGGAAGGATGCTATGGATGAGTGTTCAGTGCTATTTCCTCAAGCATTTATTTTGCAGGTGAATTGTCTGTTACGGCTAGTAATAATTGATTATCTATTGGCTTGTTGCATGTTAAGCGTGTTTTGGTTAGCAAGATGAAAATGATTACGTATAATTAAACAATTAGAATGTGAGATGATAGTATAAACTGATAATTCAATATGGATTGGTTGACATGTTACGCAAATGTAGTTAGGGAGCTGTTTGGGATTGTTCATTAAAACTAGTCATATGCTCACTGAGTTTTGATACCGCAGATAACGGTTGTGATGGTTTTTGGGATTGCTTATCCAAACTTCTTAGCTAATAATCTGGTAGTGAAGTGAGCAGTTTTGAATAATGTGATTGATTAATGAGTTTTGGTGCAACAGATAAACAGTTCGCTGGGTGTTTGGGATAGATGATCAAAACTGCTTAATCTAATTAGCAAAACTGATAAACAGTTTGCAGGGTATTTTAAATTAAGAGTTTGTGATTTTCTTACTCAAATCTGCAGGCTGTTAGGATTAAGGGGATTCGGAAATTGTGTGCCCTCCCCTTCAAATAATATGCATAAGGGAGCTCCCATGTCAGTTGTTTTTGTCTTAAGGCATGACTGGGGCTAAGGGTAGCATAATATGCGTACTAATAATACATGTATAGTTAGCCACTATATTTGGGAGCTCTCGCACGTTTTTTCTGCCTTTAGGCATCATCATGGTTATAGGGAGGCGTATAATGTATACTAATGATAGATATATAGCTGGCCACTATATTTGGTTAGCTCGCCAGTCGGTTTTTCTTAGGCGTGATCATGGCTCCAGGTAGGCGCGTTATGTATACTATTTAGATTTTTGTGAAGAGGATAACAAGCTTTAGTTTCATTGCAAATATACCGAAATGGAACAAGTGTGATCGAAATTTTTCTTAATAAGCTGTATAGTTATCATTTTTCTTTAAGATGTACCTAAAGGCACCTTGTTACTTAATTGGAATCTTTGTTATAAATGTAGGGCTATGGGATGACAGAAACCGGTGGAATTATATCAATGGAGGATCCGAGGGTTGGATCTCGTCATTCCGGCTCATCAGGAACACTTTGTTCTGGAATGGAATCTCAAATTATACATATAGAAACGTTAAAACCTCTTCCCCCAAATCAGTTGGGGGAAATATGGGTCCGAGGCCCGAATTTGATGAAAGGTGATTTTTGAGATTGTTTATTTTTCACGAGCATTTAACCCTAGTGATCATGATCTCATGAATGTCATCATTCATATGTGCTTACAGAGTATTTCTATAACAAAGAAGCAACAGAGCAAACCATAGACAAACAAGGTTGGTTGCACACGGGTGATCTTGGTTATTTTGATGAAGAAGGACGAATATATGTTGTGGATCGATTGAAGGAGCTTATCAAGTATAAAGGGTATCAGGTAATTTTGCTATTACATAAGCCAAACATATAACCTTATTGTAATTAATTTAGACTTGGAAACTTGGATTATTTTGTTCTGCACTTAGCCTGTAAAATCTATAGACGCATCACTTAATTCTTCATGTAACCTCCAAAACTTCAATTGTGGGTCATTGAACTTGAGGATGTGTATGATATGATACTGGTGACAACATGATCGGGTTGTAACAAGTTCTTTTAGTACTGGTCAAAACACCGAGGGTGGGGTTAGGTTGAGCCACAAACACTTTTTAAGTCCATCTTTATATAAACTGTATGCATTGAATATACTTTCGACAACTTTCAACTTTTTGACCCATAAGGCCATAATCCTTTTAGCTATAATAATTGCTTTGACCCGTTTAAGGCACCTACGGTTGGTACCGCACCATCCAAATCGTTCAAATGTAAAGAGTTGGGCACTTTAACTATCATCTGGATCACTAAAGTTCATTGCTTTAGCAAAATCAATATGGCTGGTTAGTTTTTTTATTAACTAAGTGAACGTCAAATAGAGTAATTTTTCCTATTTCTACTTGTTGTCAGGTGGCACCTGCTGAGCTTGAAGGACTGCTGGCCACTCACCCGGAAATCATGGACGCTGCAGTTATCCCGTAAGTATTTTAGCACTGCTTAATGCATCATAATAAAGCTAAAAAAGTAGATGCATGTCTCCCTAGTCCCTCTACAAACTCCTTGAAACGGTCAAAAAACGTCCTCTAGAATTTTACATATGATCGACTTTCTAGAGAACCATTTTTGGTCTAAATTCTAAACTATGATTTAAATCGTATAGGTATCCTGATGAGGAAGCAGGTGAAATCCCAATGGCATATGTTGTACGTAAACTTGGAAGCTCACTTACCGCCAAAGAGGTTCAAACATTTATTGCAAAACAGGTACAAAAAGTAATAAAACAATGTATACTAGGCTAATAACGAAGATGGAAAGTAACACTATATCTTTCGTTTTCTCAGGTTGCACCCTTTAAAAGAATACGAAAGGTAGCCTTTATCGACATTATTCCAAAAGCAGCTTCAGGTAAGATTCTAAGGAGGGAGCTCAGGCAGAAAGTTGAATCCAAACTATGATGCACATTTTGCCATTGATTATATATCTATGCAAGTGCATGTAATCGTAACCTTTCGAGATTTTATACAAGCAGTTGTTTATATTTGGTAATCTGTTATGCAATAAATACACTTGATCAATACAGTAAGCTTTGAATATGTCTGTAGCCTCATAGTGGGTCAAGATACACTAAAAAGACCCTCAAAGGTAGGCTTTATTTTCTTTGCTCTTCTTCATTAACATCCATTGTACTTCAAACGAACATGTACCTATACCTTCATGTTACATGTGAATCAATTGATGTTTAACAAGTTTGGATGTCGTTCGTCTCTTATAGAAGTTTTTTTATTTATTTATCATCAGTTTGAAACAAAACTAAAATTTTGTTGACTTGTGGTTCATTAAATTTTACTTTTTAGTGACACTGTTAAAAAAGTGTCACTACACTTTTTAATTGTAAGAAAATCAAAAACAAAAAACCATATATTTCTAACTTTGGTTGATATTTTTAAAAGTTTACTTTATTTTTTTTAATTTTAGTGACACTTTTTTTCTATCGTTATAGAACAACTCAAGATCGAAATATGAATTTAATATAGTAGTTGTTCAAAGTTCAAACTGGAAGTGCATTGATAAGCTAAAGTACTGCAGCTTTTCAAACACGCAAGAATTTTATATTCTACCATTTGTAATATTTAATTACATCGCAAGTACATTTTCATGTACTGTATTATGGTCAAACTATATGTGAGCATTAAAAATGCCCCTTTCATGCTCATTAGTCTAAGGGTCCGTTTTTAAGAGGACGTGAGTTTTAATGAATTGAATTAGATTGAAAAATTATACTGTTTTCGCTTTAAATTAATAGTCTCTTTTACTATTTTTGGTTTTTTTTAAATAATTGTTCATTTTCAAATATAGTAGTGAGTAATGTAATAAGTTTACCATATTGTACCTAATAATACTAAAAATTATAAACTTCATTCAAAGCTTTAAGTAATTGCATAATGGATAATACTACTCCATCATTTTGCAAAAAAGTAAAAGAAAATGCAGTAATGATTATGTTTTCTTAAACGGTGTGGTTTTTGTCGAGGAACAATTATTTTGGAAAATGAGCATTTAGTATACAAGTGTGGATGTCATACCATATGTATGACTATCATAAACTCAAAAGTACACTATTTCAAATCCCCACAGGACTAGTAGGTTTCGGAAACAAAGTTTTCATTTTTGTCATCGAGTAATGTGTATAAGTTTTTCAACCATATTTTATTTACACTAGAAGGTATCCGTGTAATGAGGCTACGGGTACTCGGTGACTATTTTTGTTGCGAGCAAATGTTTTTCATTTTAAACCTTCCTTATTTAGCATGTCTTAAATACTTTATAAAGTAATAGAGATATGTTTTTTTTTAAGTAAAACGTCTAAATTATTAATAGTGTAAATGATTAGTATTAAATTGGTGGTTATAAGTTTAGTGAGCTCTCTTATAAACAATTCATTAAAATATTCATTATTGAATAATGGTTACTATATGGTTTAAATGAAACTTAAATTTTCAGATTTTACATTAATTTTCTAATTTTTCTTTAATAGTAATGTATTTTTTTCTAAGACTTTCTTTTATAAAACGTATCAAATGCTTTATAATTATATAATATAATATAAATATAGATATAAGATTAATAATTCACTTAGATTAATTTTTAGAAGCATATCATCCATCATTTTCTATTTTAAATTTTTAATTACTGCAGATCCAACCTTTAAACCAAACTTAAAACAAATAAAAGATTAAACTATCATTCAGTTTATGTTTCTTTCTTTTCATTCAAACCAAAACCCATTTCTAATCCTACCACCGTAACAAACGGACCCTAAGATTGAACTATTTATCAAACTAAATGATGCAAAGCAATATCAAAGTTGATCAAAGGATAAACAAAAACAGGAAGTTTGTTAGTGACTACAAGCAGAAAAAACAAGCGACACCACGCATTATCTAAGAACCATACACCTTTTAAAGAGAATAATTACGATGTCATTTACTAAATCGAACAAGAGAAAGTAGTAACAAATCCGTATGCAAGTGTTTATAGCAGATTAGTGTTTGCGGCAACACAACAAAATCATATAAACGAGTTTTTTTCTTTGAATGGCAACTTATGTGCACACTTAAATATCACTTGACATCTCACACAATATTGCGAATGTTTCGGATGATACTTTTTTTTTGAACGGCAATTTTATTTAAGGAAAACTAGCAAGGAGCTAGATTACAAAGAAATAAGATAAGGATTTTTGAGCCAATCGTTCCAAGCAAACGAGGCTTTACATCTAGACTTACACCAGTAAAAAGAACTAGAGATAACATTGTCAAAAATAACCGCCTTCATGGGAATCTTATCATCAAAGAGAAGCTTATTACGATAATTCCACACATACCACCATAACGAGTACCAAATACCCTCGAACATATGTTTGAGCTTAGTATCCATGCGACAAGACACAATCCACGTTTTCCATTCTTCATACGAGTTCACCTCTTCAAAGTTAATGTTCCACCATCGGGCAATCTTTCTGCCTATCTCACGAACCATATTACATTTAAAAAACAAATGATCCGAAGTCTCAGCACCGTGATCACATATGGGGCAAGAAATGGATTGAATATCAATACCTCTTCGAGAGATGTTAATCCGAGTAGGAAGGGCATCACTCCTGATCTTCCAAGCTAGAATATTAACTTTAATAGGAACACACTTCACCCACCTAGTCATGTCACTGATTTTTAGGAGTCGAACTCCGTCAATTAACTTTCGAGTAGACGCCACCGTAAATTCACCCGAATTCTCCAAGCTCCACACCCACCTGTCATACATCGGAACAAGATTAATAGACCTTACAATCTCTGACAAAATATTGAGCTGCTCCTCCTCAATACCCCCCCTAACAGTACGACAAAATGAGCACTCCAAATTCAAATCGTTCAGTTTAGAGCTTACAGTTACTTCCTTCTCAGTCTCCAACGCATACAGACGAGGCAAAATGTTTTTAAGGATACCACCCTCGTACCAGTTATCAAGCCAAAACTTGATCATGTCCCCATTACCCAATCTAAGTTTCAAAAACTCAAAAATATCCACCCCTTTTATCTGCAACACCCGAATTTCATTCACAATGGAAAGCCAACATGAACGACCTCCCATCTTACACTCCGAATATAGATTTCTGTTAACTCCATGAATAGCAGTAATAACCTTCGTCCATAGAGACTCTTTCTGAGTTAAAAATTTCCATACCCACTTCAGCATCAAACCTCTATTTAACGCGTATAAACTAGACACTCCAAGGCCTCCATGTTTTTTATCCGTCAGAACACTATTCCACTTCACCCACGTAGCCTTATTACTACCCACATCATGACCATTAAAAAACTGTCCACGTATAGATTCCAAAACCTGGAGAACCTTCGACGGGACCCTGAAAATTGACATATGAAATATAGGTATAGACCCTAATACGGACTTCAACAACGTCAGACGGCCTCCGATAGATAAAGTTTTCAGCTTCCACTTAGAAAGTCGACTTTTTACTTTATCAACTATCTCCTTCCATGCTTGAACACGCGACATAGCTCCTCCCACTTTAGTACCAAGATAAAGAAAAGGACTATTAAGCACTAGGCATCCCAGCTTAGATGCCGCTTGGTTCACAATCGTGTCATCCACATACAGCCCCATGATCTTACTTTTGCTCATATTGATCTTAAGACCTGAAACATAATGAAAACAATCCAGCACATGCATCAAAATATTAATATTTCCATCACTCCATTGTCCAACAAAAACTGCATCATCCGCATAGAACAAATGGGATAAACATATCTCCTTATTCAATTGAATACCCTTAAAGAGCCCAGCATCGATAACCCGCTGAAAAGAAAGATGTAAACTCTCCATTATAAGAATAAACAGGAATGGAGATAACGGGTCACCTTACTTCAAACCTTTAAAAAATTGGAACTCCTCCGTAGGACTTCCATTGACCAGAAAGGAACCCCTAGACGATTTAAGACAACACTGAATCCAATTACACCATTTATTACCAAATCCAAACTTCTTTAAGACATCATCTAAAAAATCCCATCTTACCGAGTCGTATGCTTTCTCAAATTCCACTTTAAAAATTGGCACTCACACACCATTAGAACAAAAGTCATTTGGTCATATATAAGAGTTTTACTGTACCATGAAATTTCATGTTTTGTGCAAATGCGATTTTTGGATGTCTCAAATTGGGCGTCCCTTTTATATTTCAACCAATGAAAATAAATTTTAGTGAGTAGATATAAAATTTGATTGTTTGAGAGTGTGTATAGTTAGATTTCTTAAAACTTTCGCTAATTATGT
This sequence comes from Tanacetum coccineum, assembly GCA_026074375.1. Classification (NCBI taxonomy): domain Eukaryota; kingdom Viridiplantae; phylum Streptophyta; class Magnoliopsida; order Asterales; family Asteraceae; genus Tanacetum; species Tanacetum coccineum. The sequence goes on along the minus strand of BQNB010021987.1, from coordinate 16,601 downwards.
GACGGTTTGAAGTATTTAACAACTAATGTACTACAATCATGCTTATGCAACATGTATATCATATAGATGATCCATGGATAATCGATGACAAATGCTAGGAAATCATTGTCGCTTTAAATTAGAAATGTGGGCTTTGGACCATCTAACTAATACCGTCTAATATTTAAAGCTTTTTAACTTTAACTTTCAAGATCGTTAGTACTTACAAAACCGAGATTAGCACAAAACATCGTTTTTAGTATACTTAATCTTTTCAAAATCTTTCAACCTTTCAACCTTTACAAGAACTGAAAACAAACAATTAATTTTTGTACGCTTGTTTGTGCAAACCTTATATAACATCGTTTAGGCGTCTTGTCATGGGTTCATTATATTCATACACGTATTACCAAAAGGCTTGTGTCCTAATGGTACTTCATGTTGTGTGAGAAGCTCCCCAACCAAATGGTTGTGGGTTCAAGTCCTGCTTAAGACATGTGAGATATATTTGTGGTGTAATATTGTGAGATAGTTGAAAATTGCCGTTCAAAAAAAAATATGTTCATACACGTATTAAACGCTTATATACTTATAACTACGATGATTCATCGACATTTTGTTTGAAGAACATCATAATTCTCCAATAACTACCCCAAAGATAAAAGGGGAGTGAGATGACAAGCAACTAATTAATCTACACGAATTGTTGAAAGCAAATTGTGAGGACAATGACAAAGTGTTATGTTGTTATCAATGTTTCCTTCGATGCTTCACTATCACTTTCTCACGATGTGACTCTCACCTTGTTTTTTAAATAAACAAGCAACATTAATCGCGCGTTGCTGCGGGCGTTAATTTTTCGCGCGTTGTTGTGGGGCATTAATTTTTTTTTTCGGGTTTATTTTTTCGGTCTCATGTTTAATAGTTTGTTTTTGTTCTTATATAAAATGACAATCGCCCGTTTTTTTTTTTTTGCCCAGGCCGATAGAAAGTCGTAAATAGTTAAAGATGAGAGTACTTCCTGTAAAAAAAAAATTCTTATTTTTGGACAAAAAAGAGGAGGGGGATAATAAAGTTTTTTTTTTTTGGCCGATGAACATTAACCGAGCCCATTGGGCCGGGGTTACCGTAGCGCTATGTAGCATGTCATTTTTAAGCACCGTAGGCAGGGGAAGGGGGGCCAAAAAAAATTAAAATAAAAAAAACGGGGGGGGGGGAACCCATTTTTTTAAAAAAAAAAATAAAAAAAAAACTAATTGGGCCGGCCCAAATTTTTGGGCCTGTTTAAGTCAATTCGGAAATGTTACCGCGGATATTTTTTTATCACATGTGTCGGTACTTTTGTAACATTTTTTTCTTCCCTATTTTGTGCCAACAAATTAAAAAAAAAAACTAATTGGGCCGGCCCAAATTTTTGGGCTAAATTATTTGGACTTTTTTGGCCCAGCACTGTAGCACTGTAGCTATACTAAAAAAACTAATTGGGCCGGCCCAAATTTTTGGGCCTGTTTAAGTCAATTCGGAAATGTTACCGCGGATATTTTTTTATCTGAATGCGTCGGTACTTTTGTAACATTTTTTTCCTCCCTATTTTGTGCCAACAAATTTAAAAAAAAAAAAAAAAAAAACTAATTGGGCTGGCCCAAATTTTTGGGCTAAATTTTTTGGGCTTTTTTTGGCCTCATATTTAATAGTGCGGGTTTATTTTTTCAGTATAGTCAATTCGGAAATGTTACCGCGCGTATTTTTTTATCTGAATGCGTCGGTACTTTTGTAACATTTTTTTCCTCCCTATTTTGTGCCGACAAATTTTAAAAAAAAACTAATTGGGTCGGCCAAAATTTTTGGGCCTGTTTAAGTCAATTCGGAAATGTTACCGCGGATATTTTTTTATCTGAATGCGTCGGTACTTTTGTAACATTTTTTTGCTCCCTATTTTATGCCAACAATTTAAAAAAAAAAAAAAAAAACTAATTGGGTCGGCTCAAATTTTTGAGCTAAATTTTTTGGGCTTTTTTGGCCCAGCACTGAAGCAATATAGCTACAGTGTTACAATGCTTAAAATGAATAGTGAAAGTGGGTCCAAAACGTCGTCGTTTTACTTGTGAAATGTGTAAGATAGTAATACTTCGTGCACCAATGTTATTTAGTAACTTTAGTAGTTGCTAAATTATCTCTTGGTTCATAGCATCTTTTAAAGATAAGTTGGCCCATAAATAAGATCTGATAAAGTAGAATAACTAATAAAAAAACAGAAACTAACGGTTTTGATTTTGAAAAAGTAAGTGGAAAAAATATATATTATATTAGTATGTGTGTATGAAAGATATGTAAGATGATTTTGTAAGAGGATTTAACGATTGTCATTTTATTATATTCAACACTTACCTACTAGTTGAAAACTTTTTTTATTTGTTTAATAGCAAAAGTAAAATAATTTTCCACCATCATCATCCTCATCATCAATTCACCATCTCTCACAATAATAAATACAACAAATTTAATAAACTACCTACTACTTCTTTTTAACGAATATTACAACTACTATTTACTAATCCCCTGCTTTATATTATAAAAATCACACACCAGTCTCAGTTTCTTATCTTATATGGCGCACGATAGCAATAGCAACCTCCCTTGCGACAACGACAACCGTTGCATGATCTGCAAATTAATCCCACCATCACAACAAACTCTCACGTGCAAAACATGTGCCACTCCATGGCACCTCACGTGCCTCTCCTCACCTCCACTTACCCTATCCGAATGGGACTGTCCTGACTGTAATTCCGATCTCTTTCCTTCTCACGCGCCTCCTCACGCGCCTCCAGATGAAGGTACGTTGACAGGCGCTATTGCGCCATGAGTGTGACGTTGTCGCTTTCTGAGATTGGAGGGATAGGCGAGGAAGGCGAGCAGAGGTGTTTGAGTGTGCCGGAAAAATGAGATCGGTGGGTGCTGATGGACGTGGCAGGGTTAGTAGTTGTGGGTCAGTGATGTGTTAAGTTTGTTGAGTGGGCGTTCTTAAATTGTTCATTTTGCAGCAATTGCCCGAGAGGCTGTTTACGGTATAGATTATATATAGTTTTGTAATTGAATTACTTTGAATTTTTTTTTTTAAAAAGCTGCCTAGTTGATATTGTGATTTGTGAGGGATATCGGTTTGCGACTTACGGTTCACAATCGGTATCCTCAAAACAAAAAGCGCGCCAGGTACATAATTGAGGTGGCCATGCGGGGCCACGGAAAAACCTTTTTGCCCGTTTATATTCTCAAAACATTTGGACATTCTAACGGTTTTTTAGCCCACGCCGCACAAACCAGGTAAAGAAAATCTCCCTTCCCTTTTTGAGCGTTGGCCTGAGGGTGGGGCCATGATAGTCACAAGCAGGGGCGGATCTAGGGGGTTCCAGTGAACTTGATAGATGTTTAACGCTTAGTGTAAATTTTCGTTGAATATTGTGATTTCTCTGAAATGAACCTGGTCCGGAATTTTTGTGTCACGCAAATACATGTCTTCTTCGGTTAGTCCGCTAATATGTCAAAAGAAATACATGTCTTTTTATAGTTTTAATAAAATTGTAACTTTTAGTACACATTTTTTTTCCCTTATAGTCGTCAAAAAAAATAATTTGTGCACATGATATGTTAGAGAACTTGGTTCGCCCCTGGGTCACAAGGAGTGGTGTATGTTTATATATAGTACTTGTATATGCGGAAAGAGGTAAACACACAAAAAGTGTTGATGTAATGTTTTATTCATTTATCAGATATGAATGACTGATGATTGTTTTTTTTTTGTTGCTGAAAATGGATAAAAATAGAATGTGTATTTGTGTACTATAAGTATTGCTAAAAATTGCTTGAGTGGTGTATTTATGGAATGTTTGGTGTACTTTTTTTGTGCTGTTGGAATCTTTAGGAACCAAAGGGAGCACTAACATATAGTTTGACCTCCACTTGCATATAGTAGTACTTCTGCTACAATTTGCACACATTTTTTTTCATAGCTGCAGTAATAATCAAAGTAAAGGTGTGTTTGTTAAAAGTAGCAGTGAGCTGTAGCCGTGAGTAGTAAAATTACTCTATACCCATACTGATTACATATTAGTCCATTTAGTTTTCAGCTTAAGAACCATAAAAGAAGTTCAAATGGTTGCGTAATGGGATATATTTTACATCTTCAACAAGTTTATTTCATGTTTTGCATGACCTAAAAGATAATCTGTTTACGTTACAGACACCTTGTGGTCATAACTTCTGCTTGAAGTGTTTTGAGAAATGGGTTGGGTCAGGGAAAACGTATACTTGTGCCATATGGTAGAGCTACAATTCCTACCTAAAATGGCGTAGGTCCAGCCCTCGATAAACTCGTCCCTTGTTATTGCTATCAGAATGGCAAAAATGACAAAGTCGAGTGCTGCTTCTGGACCACCTAAGCCTTACTATTGTGTTCTAAACCAAAATAAACCAGACAAAGCTTACACCACTGAGCGGGCAAAGAAGACCGGGAAAGCTAATGCTTGCAGTGGAAAGATATTTGTGACGGTTGCCCCTGATCATTTTGGACCTATTCTTGCAGAGAATGATCCAGAGAGAGGAACGGGAGTTCTGGTTGGAGAAACCTGGGAGGATCGTATGGAATGTAGACAGTGGGGTGCTCATCTTCCTCATGTTGCTGGTATATCCGGACAATCTGATTATGGTGCTCAATCTGTAGCACTATCTGGAGGATATGAAGATGACGAGGATCATGGAGAGTGGTTCCTCTACAAAGAAGGTACCGATCATCTGTGAGGGAAAATAATGTTGCTTTCGACAACCAGGTTACTGAACCACTTTTTGTTTGGGGTATTTATTGGTAAATTTGGTTTTTTTCTATACTGTGAAAAATATGGCTCTTTTTGTTGTAATCAGTAGTAATATTGTTGTAAAAATATTTTGTTTTTAATTATTTTATCCACACATAGATTGTATCTTACTTTGCAAACTTTTTGTTATTGGCAGTGGTGGGAGAGACTTGAGTGGAAATAAAAGGACCAACAAGACTCAGTCATTTGATCAGAGGTTTGACAAATACAATGAAGCTTTACGGGTTAGTTGCAGAAAAGGCTACCCGGTACGTGTCGTGAGGTATGGTCTTGTGGCATATTTTACAAGTTAAGTTGCTTATGGTTCAATGCACCGACTTGTAGTTTGCTGCATGCCCCAATTTTCCAAAATTGTATGCATTCTATTTCACTAGGGGTATTATATATTTAAGCCTTTGTACCTGACAAGGACTATATTTAAATGGACAGGTCACACAAAAGAAAAAACGATTGCTTATGCAAATGGAGCAAGGATGTACGGTTATGAATGGATTTACCGGGGATTTGAAAAATGCTGGCGGAAACCTGGAATTCAAGTAGGACATCACACTATCTTTTTGGATTAAATAATAGGATTCATAAAAACACTCTCTTGACATTTAATTTCTAATAGGGACACAAGGTTTTGTCGGTAGCTATTTTGTTTCGTTGTGTTAAATGATCCTGCTCCATGGAAAAAGGTTTTCGTTGCAGTTCACCATTGTTGTATTTTGGTAGTTTGATTTCTGTAAAATAATTCCTGAGTTAAGTCATCAAGTGATTGAAAAATGGGGGGATCGAACAAGGCTTTGCCTTCTATTGTATGAGCTTGAAAAAAGCAACAGATATACCGAGAGAAGAAAGGCCTACCTCCCACATATTGGGATTATGAAGTGAGAACATGATCCAACTTTATCTATTGCTGTAGGATTAAATATAGTGTTCCTTTCTAGGATTTCGGCTATTAGCTTATTCAGTTGTATATATTTTGTGCTAGGGGGATATAAATGCTAGTTGGCTCTGTGGATAGTTCCTTTCTGCGACAGGACAGTAGAAAACACTGTTTATACAATGGAGATTTCTCAGGATGGCATAATAGTACAAGAAAGTTCGGCGTTGGTAAAATCACAAATGTCTCGTGAGTGAAAGCCTTCTTGAAAGGATTGTACTTTGTTTTTGTTAAGTGATAGTAGAGGTGACTCGATGGGTGGGCCGCGTCCCTATTCGCTCCCTTTGACCTCTAAGTGCTCTACTATTATTCTGAATACCGTTTGTCTTGGTCAAAATGCTAACTAGATGATCTATATGGTACTCTGCAGAGTTCTGCTGTCTCATCTGCCACAAAGTGATGACTCTTCCACTTACTACGCCTTGTGCACACAATTTTTGCAAGTCCTGTTTGCAGGATACATTTGAGGGACAAACCTTCATGAGGGAGAGAACATGTGATGGTAGACGTACATTACGGGCAAAAAAGAACATCATGAAATGTCCGTCATGCTCTAACGACATTTCTGAATACCTGCAGAGTCCACAGGTAAATGAGATATATCATATGTATGTGATATGGTACTCTTGTATATTTTGCTCAGGTTTAATAATCTAACAAGCATCAACTTTTATATCTGCAGGTAAATAGAGAATTGATGAGTGTGATTGAATCACTTCAGAGGCAGACCAAAGAAATGGGGGAAAGTGCAATATCTGGGGAGGAAAATTCGAACACTGACCATAGGAAGACAAAGATGAGAAACCGAAGACCGGGATAAATAACTTGGATTTGGAAACTGAAGAAGTGGGGAAAGAAATCAAGCAGATTTCAAAGCGGAATAAAGATGGCGCTGCCAGTGTAAGTACGAGAAGCAATAAAGATAAGCAAGAGGATGATGATTTTGCATGAGTCAAGTTTAGTTTATAGTATTGTTTTCTGGATTCAGTGCTGTGGGAATGTGTGGGTTATTATAGTGAGATGATGTTATGATGCTTTTTATATGAAGATCATATGGATTTATGTATTCTTGTGAGTATTATTATCTCTCATATAAAATGAACCTGATTCCTGCTAGTGTTTATAACTGTATATCTCCATCTTTGACTTAAAGTGGCGTTTGGGTAAGGGATTCTGATGCTAATACATCTCATTTTCACCACCAAGTATCACACGCAGTTCCCTGATTTTTGTGCAGACAACCTAACCAATGCACCATCTTCTATTCTTATTTTATAAAATCTAGCTATATACAAATATGAGTTTTGTTTGTCTAATAAAACTTATGCGAACCTTGTATTAGAACCTTGGGATAATTACTTGAAAATGTATCATACTTATCACTTTTTGTTATTGTTGTTTATTAAAAAAAAATTTCTTATTGTATGTACTGAACTTTCAAATTTTGACTTTTGTGTGTATTTTGTCACTATTCTGGCCATGTAAAATGACCATTTTACCCTTCGAATTTTATAAAAGTAAAGGTAAAATAGTAAAAAATACACACAAAGGTCAAAATTTAAGAGTTCAATACACACAATAAGAAAAAAAAAGTTCACAATAATAAAAAATGGCAAGTATAATGCATTTTCAAGTAATTAACCCTAGAATTGGTGCTATATCTATTTGTACCAAATGCTTATTTGGGTCATTGGGTGTACAGTTTTTTTTCTTGATATGTTAAATATTTATTAGAGTTTTTTTTTTTTTTTTTTAACAGCACTTTATTAAAAAACTAGCAAGAAGCTAGAAGAATTACAAAGTTACAAGATGATGATTTTTTAGCCAATCAACCCAACTAAACGACACATTACATCTAAACCGACTCCAATAAAAAGAATACGACACAACATCATCAAAAATAACCGCCTTAGAAGGAGAAACCACACCAAAGACACACTTATTACGATAAGCCAAAATTAGCCACCACAACCCAAAACACACCCCTTCTAACAACCTTTACCCATTCATCTCACGTATGCACTTCCATGAAATCCACCTCCCACCAACGGCAAATCTTGCGAAAATTATCTTTCGCAACAAGGCAATCAAAAAATAAATGACTTGACGATTCCGTGACGCTACCACAAACGGGACAAAGAATAGACGGAATATCTATACCTCTCCGGGATATATTAAGACGGGTAGGCAAACAATCAATTCTCACCTTCCACGCATGAATGTTAACCTTGATTGGCACCGCTTTTATCCATCGAGTTTGGCTAGACAGGTTATTGATATTTATTAGAGTTAATTACATGGTTCGTCTTTGTGGTTTAGGCCAAATCCCTGATCTCGTTCTTATTTCTTTTTTCTTGCATGAATCGTCCCTATCTCGAAACTATGTAACACCGTTCGTCTCTATCTCAAGAGATAGGGACGAATGGTGTTACATAGTTAATTACATGGTTCGTCCCTATCTCTTGAGATAGGGACGAACGGTGTTACATAGTTTCGAGATAGGGACGATTCATGCAAGAAAAAAGAAATAAGGACGAGATTAAGGATTTGGCCTAAACCACATGGACGAAACATGTAATTAACCTATATACAATTCACAATGTCTGACCTTAGCTTTGTACGCCTCATAAAATAACAGTGCCATTGCACATTTGGCAAAAAAATTAGCCCACAATCTGGCCCAACTTCTGACCTAAAGTAAAAAAAAAATTACAAAATGCTATAGTGCCAACCAAAGTGGGCCAAAAAATTAGCCCACAATCTGGCCCAACATCTGACTCAAAGTAAAAAAAAAGGGGGAAAAAATAACACCTAAAAAAAATTTAACGGCCCGAAACAACGCGCGGGACATAAACTCATATAAGGGAACAAAACAAATTATTAAACATGATACCGAAAAAATAAACCCGCAACGTAATTCCATAAAATTATACTAAAAAAAAAGAAACCCCCGTATAGCAAAAAAAAACCTTTAAACATGAGGCCCAACACATATGCCCATATAAGAAAAAAACAAACTATTAAACATGAGACCGAAAAAATTAACCCGCACAAAAAAAACAATTAATAGCCCGCAACAACGTGTGAAAAATTAATGCTCTGCAGCAACGCGCGAGTAATCCTGCTTGTTAACTCTATTTATTAATCATAGAAGGAAATGTTGTTTTCTTGAGAAGATAACTTTAAATTTCTTTGCATCCTAATTTTGAAAGTTGGGTCCTTTCTCACCTCACATATAGTCATTTACATGGGAAGAACATGTTTCGGCACATGACAATGGGCCCATATTCCATAGTGAAATTTTGGGTTGAGTGGTTGACTTTGTGGCATTTTCCAAACTTCCAACCAAAGGGCCCATCCCAATTTTCTAAAGAACTTGATAGGATTAGGGGTGTCCAAAAGAACCGAGGAACCATAAGAACCGAGGAACCGTCCCGGAACTGAACCGTATATTAGAACCATGGTTCGGTTTTTGGTTCCTAAAATTCTAAATTTTCGGTTCCCCGGACGGAACCGGCCGGTTTCGGTTCTTTCCCGAAAAGAACCGTTCTTTTGAAAAATATGAATTTTTATAGGGTTTGTTTGTGACATTACGTAGAGTATGTAGTTTTTTTTAAAAATAAAAAATAAAACACTACTCATTATGTAAAAAATTCAAGGTTTGAAACACAAATGCGTCTTCTTGATACTTTATCTGTGTAAATTGCGGTATAGGGGTGGAGACTACTAATCATTTGTTTTTTACTTGTGAAATGGCACAGAAAGTTAGCCATCTTATTAACAGGTGGTGGGACGTTCTGGATTCTGAATTCGATTCGTATGCTAGCTGGAAAGTGTGGGTGACCAATATTCGACTTCCTGGTAAGACTAAACTGATGTTCGAAGGTGTGTATAATGTGATGTGGTGGCTTCTTTGGTGGTACCGGAATCAGAAGATATTTGCAGCCAAGGCTCCCAATAAAGCGGTGTTCTTTGACGATGTTATTGCTAAATCTTTTTATTGGTGTAGGTATAGAAGTGAAGCCTCATTTAGTTGGAATGATTGGCTTAAAAATCCAAACCTTATTATCTTGTAATTTCTAGCTCCTTGCTAGTTTTCTAATAATATCGCTGTTCAAAAAAAATAAAATACATAGAGACAAAAAGAGGTTGAAGGTTGTGAAAAATACAAAACATGTGGGTAAAGGGGGTCTAGCACTCTTTTTCAATACACACTACATTGCCGAGATATCTAAAAACTTAATTAATACTAGACGAATACCCGTGCATGCACGGAAAATCTCTTCCGGCCGATAATTAACGATATGCAATATTGATAATGTTGTGGATTTGTACTTGAATGCGAGAAATTCTTAACATAAATGAAATTGCAAACACTCGTAAAATGCAATAAATTCTTAACTTGTATCAAACAAGACATTCAGTTAAATTGAAAGTGAAACATTACATCATTATGAGATAAAATCTAACAGCACACGTTACTCGTCGTGTAAAACTTCTTGGTACACGACATTTGAGGTGTAGACTCCTCCTTGATCAAACTTTTTTTTTCTGGTTTGGAGATCAAACGTAATGTTTTGAAACCCAGTTCTACCCAAGGTTCAACCGGTTCTGGTCGGAAAACAGGTCAAATTAAACCCTTTTTTATATTTTCAAAACTCGTTTTCCGATAGCGACCTCGTGTACCCGCGCATAGCGGCGGAAATTCATGACAGCGACCTCGTTTTCGACAGCGATTTCCGGTGGCAGCTTCTAAGTGTTTATGTTTTTGTGTATTTTTCCATGCAATTGTGATCCCTATTTATAGGGGATTTACCAAACCCTAGTCAATGAAAATTATGAGAGATTAATGGGCCCATCAATGAGTCAATCAATTAATTAATGAGACAATAAGTTTCGTTTGACTGAGTGTACATATTAGTTTCGTTTGCTATTATTACTCCCTCCGTCCCAAAATTATTGTCCCCCGACAAAAAACACAGTTAAAAAAAAGTGCAATTATTATTGCTTTCTCTTTCTTACTTTTTGACAGAAAGACAATTTTACCCTTAGGTAATTAATTTAAGTCTTCTTTAAAGTTTGTAATAATAATTTTAAACAATGATAATATAGTAAACTTGATCAAACTTCCATATCTATTTTTAGTAGTGGACAATTAAATTGGGACATCCAAAAAAAGAAACGTGGACAATAAAAATGGGACGGAATAAGTAATTTGTAGGTTATAATGATTTTAATTTTTCCATTGTTTCTTAAAATAAGTCAATCAATTAATTAATGAGTCAATCAGTTTCGTTTGACTGAGTGTACATATCAGTTTCGTTTGCTATTGTTAATTCGTAGGTTATAATGATTTTAATTTTTCCAATGTTTTTTAAAATGAGTCAATCAATTAATTAATGAGGCAATTACTTTCGTTTGACTGAGTGTACATATCAGTTTCGTTTGCTATTATTAATTCGTAGGTTATAATGATTTTAATTTTTTCAATGTTTCGGAGTAAGTATAGAAGTATAGATATTATTAATTCGTAAGTTATAATGATTTTAATTTTTCCATTGTTTATTAAAACGAGTCAATCAATTAATTAATGAGGCAATCAGTTTCGTTTGACTGAGTGTACATATCAGTTTCGTTTGCTATTATTAATTCGTAGGTTATAATGATTTTAATTTTTTCAATGTTTCTTAAAATAAAAAATTTTCAACTTTTCTAGATTTCTAGTTTTAACATTTAAGTAAATCTTTTTTTTTAAGGAGTATCAATATAGATCGGTGTTAGATTAGAAAAAGTTGATTTTCTCTCCTAAAAAGTCATCAAAGTTGACATGTGTCACTTTTTGTTTATTTTGGGCAAAGTATTGATGAACAACCGAAGTATTAATGATATTTGAATAATGATGAACATTTTGTATTGCTGAACATTTTCTATTGATGAACAACTTGTATTGATAAACATCCTAGCAATAATGAACACGTATTATGAACATAATAAAAGATGAACATTTTGGATGATTTTTACATCGATAAGAATAAGCTAAAGGCAATTTATTACCAACTTATTTCTTATTTGTACCGTGATGACAAACTTACTTTTTTTCGTACTAATTACACCCACGTACATTCAAATTTTGTTCGATATCTCCAATATCACCATAAAATTACTATATTACCGTTGTCTTCTTTAACATATTTACAATCATAATTTTTTTAAATTTTAATTTTTTAAAAGTACTTTTTCAAGTACTTTAACAAATTAAATTTTTTTTTACCAAATTTTTTTTACGTTATCTTTAGTAAATAATTTAAATTTTTTTACAAAAATTTCAAAAAAAATTCGCACTTTTTAAAATCTTAACTTTTAAAAAAAATTAAATTTTTTCGTACTTTTTAAAATTTTAATCTTTTTTTCAAAAAAAAAGTTAATTTTTTTTCTACGAAAAAATTAGATTTTTTTAAAAGTTAAGAAAAAAATAAAAAAGTACTTTTTAAAAAATAATGTTTAAAGTACGAAATTTTTAAAAATAATTTTTAAAAAAAATCGTACTTTTTAAAAAATTATGATTTAAAAAAATTGTTTTTTGTTAAAGTGCTTGTTAAAGCACTTTTAAAAAAAATTAAGATTTAAAAAAATTATGATTGTAAATATGTTAAAGAAGACAAGGATAATATAGTCATTTTATGGTCATATTGTGATATCGAACAATTTTTTTTTTTTTGAACGGCAAAATTTTATAAACTAGCAAGGAGCTAGAAAAGAAATTACAAAGATATTAAATGCGGGTTTTTAAGCCAATCATCCCTAGAGAACTTCCTACTACACCTACTATTACACCAAAGAAAGGAGGAAGAGACAATATTCTCAAAAAGGATCGATCTAGACGGCTTATTAACATCAAAAGTAGAACGATTCCGAAATCCCCAAATAAACCACCAAGCAACGTAGAAGACTCCTTCCAAAAAACCTTTAACTGAACCCGGAAGACGAATAGAAGAGAACCACTCGTCCCATTCTGAGAACGAACGCCAAAGCTGGAAATCGATCTCCCACCAACGGCAAACACGATGCAAAACCTCCTGAGATAGAGAACATCGAAATAACAAATGATGGACATCCTCTTCATCCGAAAAACAAACCGGGCAAGAAGTGGACTCCAAAATAACACCTTTTTGGACCAGATTGTATCTAGTAGGCAAACACCCCCGACGAGCTCGCCACATAAAAACATTAATCTTAATAGGAATTAACTTAACCCACCTAGTCGGCTCAGAATGAGAGGGAAGCACCAAATCATCAATAGCAAGACGAGTATCTTTCACACTAAATTCACCACTGCTAGAAAGGGAGAAATACCAACGATCATTAGACGTTGAAAGAACCACTGAATTCAAAAACGAACTTAAATCTGAGAATTCTTGCTGTTCGACCCCTCCTCTAACTGATCTCCGAAAAGACGTATCCAGGGGGCCAGCCATCTTAGCCGCCACACAAATATTGGGAGCAGAATCAAGGGCAAACAAACGCGGACACAACTCACACAAGGGAATATCCCCCATCCAAGTCTCTTTCCAAAAACTAGTAGATTGACCATCCCCGATACGTTTAGAGCAATACGACAAGAAATCAAATCCAGATGACTTAAGCACTTGAACTTCCTTCAAAATCGAACTCCATATGGAAACCTTACGAACTGAATGAGAATCAATCTTATCCCCATGAACCGCTTGGATAACACGAAACCACAAAGAATCATCTTGCGAAACGAAACGCCAAACCCACTTTAAGAGGAGCGCTCGATTAAGAGCGAAATAACTCGAAACCCCAAGACCCCCTTTCTTCTTCGAAGCTAACACCTTATCCCAAGCAATCCAGGAAATTTTTTTCTCCAACATGCTGGCACCTTTAAAGAAGTTACTACGAATTGACTCCATAACCTTAAGCACGCCTTTAGGAACCTTAAAAATGGACATGTTATAAAGGGGAGATGCACCGAGAACTGATTTTAACAAAGTAAGCCTACCACCAATCGAGAGGGTTTTCGCTTTCCATTTAGACAAACGCGATTGAAGCTTTAAAATTACATCATCCCAAGCCTTATGACGAGTCATCCCAGCCCCCACCATAACCCCAAGATAACGGAACTTGTTTTCCATAATAGTGCAACCTAAAGAAGAAGCCATATCCTCAACTCTAGACCGCGAGACCCCCACACCCAAAATTTGGCTCTTATGAATATTAATCTGTAATCCCGACGCGAGATGGAAACATTTAAGAATATTGATAATACCTCTCAAATTATTATCAGACCATTCACCCATAAAAAAGGCGTCATCCGCATAAAATAAATGAGATAAAGCCAAAGACCCCTGTAACTGAATGCCTTTAAACACATCTTCATCAACTGCTTTACAAACGGATAAATGCAAAGCTTCCATAACAAGAATAAAAAGAAAAGGCGATAGCGGATCACCTTGTTTAAGACCCCGATGAATATGAAACTCGTCAGACGGACTTCCATTAACTAGTAACGAAGCCTTAGCAAAATCAGAAATACCTCTAATCCAAGTACACCAAGTCGAACCGAATCCAAAAGCCTCAAGGACGTCAAGCAAGAAGTCCCAACGAACCGAGTCATAAGCCTTAGCAAAATCAACTTTAAAAAACAACGCTTTCTTTTTCTTCCTTTTACACCAATCAAGCACTTCGTTAAGAATGAAAGGACCATCCAAGATCTGTCTTCCAGCAACAAACGCGGATTGAGTGTTAGACACAAGGCCTGCTATAACCATAGCCAAACGGCTTGCCAAAATCTTAGTGACGACCTTATAAATACACCCTATTAAACTAATAGGGCGATAATCGTTGACGAATTTTGCATCCAGGACTTTTGGGATTAGAGCAATAAAAGAAGAGTTACAACCCTTAGAGAACGAGCCCTGTTTAAAGAAATGCTCAACTGCTTCACAGAAATCCGGACCAATAACCTTCCAAAATTTTCTAAAGAATTCAAAAGTGAACCCGTCCGGGCCCGGTGACTTATTGACTCCAACCAACATTTTTGCAACCACGTTTGGTTGTTTCTTGAAGCAGTGATGAAGCAACCACATCTACTTGGTATAAATGCTTAACTAGCAATTGAAACTTGCAGTTAGATATATGTGAAGTCATCTAATTCCGGATATACACAAACAACACCTTATACTCGATAGAGGATCTCCTCGCCCTGTTGTTTCATATAGAAAACTGTACTTGGCATCAATTAACCGAGTACCTTCAATTCTTCAAAAGAAGATAAATGGTGTATATGAACACATAAATTATACTAAAGTTTCATGATACAACATTTAGCTACCATATTAATTATTTTCTATAAAATAATTTTCAATCTTACATCCCACATAGGTTGAGAAATGAAATGTTGTTTGTTTATATACTATTGTGTATACTGTTAACGCAAGTTTAGAATAATATATGTTTCGCGTTATACTCTGCTGGATGAAGTTCATATATTCGAAAATTGAACTTCGTCCTCAGCAGTAATGCGGAATTTGTAGAAGTTCTCAAATTTTTTTAACACTTACTTCAATTTTTGATTTACGAATATTAGAGTACATATTTCTGATTTCTAAGTACCTAGATAGTTAGTAATCACTTTCGAAAGTTAGACAATACAGGGAACTATTTAAGAAAGATAATGGTCAATACGATATATCCTAGGTGAGTATAAATAATTGGTTGTAACAATAGGTCACGTTGCTTCACAATCCAATGAGTTAAATCCACACATGTTAGCAAAATTAGTCACAAGTTTTAAGTTTTTTAATCATTTTTCTGTATAATACGCATGTTATGCAATGAACATTTATATATCGATGAACAAATATCTTCGAGATCATTCGACTTATACACATTGTAGATAGTAGAGAGCATATAAATCACAGACTTGAAAAAAAGCTTAAGTGATATAATAATGATCACATTCTTCAAAATGGGTTAGTTGGGCATCTTGTTATATTATTTTGAACATTGCCTTTTACATATTTTTCTTATAAGAACGAAAGAACATTTGGTGCGTTTAGTTTGGGAAAAACAGCCTTGTTTTCCACAAAATGTTTTCTGGAAAATAAGGAAAACAAATATCGCGTTCAAGTCATTTTTTTCCAACAAAATTTTCTACAAAACAAAAAAAATTGCATTTCTCAACTTAACAAGGCAAACTACAAAACACATTTTTTTTATTTTTCTTATTTTCTTTGTAACACCCTTGTTTTCTTCAGAGTGGAAAACAATATCACATGAACAAGTTTTCTATGTTTTGTGGAAAATAAATCTCCTTTTTTTTTACAAATCTGAAAACATAAAATTAGAAAAATAATTCTCCAACTAAACGTAAGGGTACGTTTGGTTGGGGAGAAAACACTCTTGTTTCCACATAATGTTTTGTGGAAAACAAGGAAAACAGATTTCGCGTTCAAATCATTGTTTTTTAACAAAATTCCCTACAAAACACAAAACATGCATTTCTCAAATTAACAAGGGAAACTACAAAACACATTTTATTTGTTTTCCTTGTTTTCTTTGTAACCCATTGTTTTCTTGAGAATGAAAAACAGTATCACATGAACGCGTTTTCTACATTTTGTAGAAAAATAAATCCCCTTCTTTTTTTTACAAATCTAAAAACACAATTGGTTGAAGAAATAAAATGTTTCTTGGTTTATATATTACTTGTTTGGCATATAAGCCAAAAATGAACTTTATTCCATTCGTAGAAGTTCTCAACTTTTTACATTTACATTAACTTTTTTGGCTTCCTTAGCACT